>JXCR01146898.1:15990-48570 GCA_002079205.1 Phalaenopsis hybrid cultivar | reverse complement strand
GGTTTGTGAAGAAAACTTACAAATCATGCTTGATTAACCGTATGGATGTGTAGAGCTAGGTCAGTAAAGCATGCTTGATTAACCGTATGGATGTGTAGAGCTAGGTCAGATCTACGATTTAAAAAAACATTCATGTAAATCCGTTGAGAATTGAGTGAGATATTGACGTTTGAAGGTGGATGGCTCTCGGGGATGAACCAGATGGGGACGATGAACGGATGTCGTCCATTCGCGCGTGTATCGATCGGACTGTCCTGATCGCGTCAGACAAAAATCCTGTATATGCACAACGCGCTGAGTCAGCANGAGAAGAATCATGTAGAATTATTTTCACATTAATTTAATGCATAAATTATTTTTAAAAAATGAATTAGTGTTGGAGGTTTTTCAATTCTCCATCCATATTGGATAATCATCTTGACCCCAAATTTTTATATATTGAGCCTCTGTCTAGGTGCACAATTTGAGTATTTTTTCAAAGACATAGGAGATCTCTAAACAGAGATTTTAATTTTCTAATTTTTTATGCATTTTCTATTCCAATAATCATACAAAATTGTATGTGGCTTAGAAAATTCTCCAAAAATTCATGTAAGTTTTCTATGACCAGAGTAGTCTTAGAAAATAATTTCATGATTTTTAAGAACCAAAACATCACTGTTTTGAACAAACTTCAATTTGCTTAAAACATTTAATTTGAAGTACACAAAAATTAAAATCACTTGATTTATGTCCTCTAAAGTGGCTCATGAGTCAGAGAGCTCACCATAAAAATTTCAAAGGATTTGAAGATTATTTAATATTTTTAATTGATTTTTAAATGTGACCATTAAATTTGAAACTTAAATGATTTTTAAAAATTAAAACATAACTCCAAAAATTATGAAACTTAGTTTTTTGAGTTCTCTGNACGGGATTTCAATTCCGATGACCGACAGCTTCTTACGGGCAAACCCCACACCAAAAATAGTGCCGACACTGACAGTAAAAGGTACAAGTCTGGAGTTGTTGAAAAAAGGCTTTCAGCTGAGGCAGGACATTGCTCATGCAATGGGAGTTGTAAGCAGATTCATGAGTAATCCATAAAAGAGCTTGGAAGTATAAGACTACGTTGGCGCTGATATGTCAACTAAGGGTGTTACTTTTGATAAACTGAAGTTGTGCTTGACTTCAGTTGGTCTTCCAGCATGAAGACAGGAGTCATGAGTTGTAGAGGTGGAGGAAAGTGAATGATATCATGTTTGAAGAAAAATGTCAATACAGCCAGCAGATGATCCAACCTGTAGGTGATGCAGTCAATGTCTCAATCTTCAAATGGGAGAATTGTTAAATATATGGAGCATGTGACTTACCTACCTCACCTACCTCTCTCCCACCTACCTCTCTCTCGTTTTCTTTAAATAGTCTTTTTTGGTCTGTCATAAGTGCTAAGACAAATCCTCTAGAGAGCTAAGAGAGAGAAAGAAAGAGAGAAAGAGAAAGGAAGTTTTTTTCTTGTAAACATCGAGGCGTTCAACGGTGTAATTTATCGAAGTACTAAAATCCTTTATTGCTCATAGATGCAGGAAAATTAGTCGAACCACATAGATCTGTGTGTTATTTTTTGGTTTGCAATTTTTTTATTCAGTTTTTTTACTTTATTGTCGTTGTTTTTTCTTAACACGGCGCGGTACCGCGTCGCCCTTTTCTACTTTTTGGGGCAGCGGTGCCACTGTGATTTACCCTGAACGCGAAACTCTTCCAGTCAATCGCGACCCAGCTTTCCCCTTAGGCGTTTTATCCCAGTGCCCTCCCTAATCGAAACACTCGGCCTGGTGACCGACCTCGATGCCACGATCTCTCATCCTCTTCCTCCTCTTCTCCGACATTGCTTGCGATACCTGCTTCCTCTTTTTAGCCACTGAAGGTACTTTTTCTCCTGCGTCTGTTTCTTCATCGTCTCCGTCGCATTTCTGTTCGCGGTCATACAATGCGTTGTCTCTTTCCCGCGCACCTTTATCCCGCGCCCAACCTCTGTCTCTCCCTCCATTCTCCTACTGCCTTCTCCTACGTAGTAGGTTTGCTTGAACTCCAGTCCAACTCCAGCGCGTCTCCCTCACTTCTACCTACTGCACGATAGTCAGTTCCTGTCTCTAGCCCACCTCTATCCATTGTGTTTCAACTTAGGTGATTAATCCACTGTGCTTCAACCAAGGTGATTAATTTCTGCTGATGAAGGTTAGATCTCTCATCCGCTTCGTTGTGCACAACTCTAGCACGCCTCGGTATCGTTTAGTGCAATGTTTTCCAATTTACAAAAAAATAAAACAAAATATACGGGATGGATGTTAAAAATACGTATTTATATAAAAAATGTGTATTTACATATCTAACGGCTATACCTTAACTTTCACATATGCCACTATATCCATGCTTAAAAGGTGCATTTAAGTTAAAATAGTGGTACTTTTTATGGGAAATGAAAGACCTCGGTGTTATAAATGCAAAAAGAATAAAATAAGATTTTGGTTTTTTTTCTTTTTCTTTAATACTTTCGGTACTCACTGTTAAGTGAGTTGTGCATATGAACTTTTTAACACTTTTGAAGTGAATTTATACTTCTGAAATATCAAATATATGACTGTCATAGTTATGTTTCAAACAACTTTATTAAACAATAGCAGAATGATCATTTTTTCAGAAATAACGACCCCACAACTGTTTTCACATAGCTGCAATAAACAATCAGTCAGCTTCCCCACAGCAGTTTCCTGGGACAGCTAACCTGCAGCTGAAAATTTGAAAAACTACAGCTACTTCGAACATACCCCTACTGTCTTTAAGGAACAGTCGCTTAGCTCCCAACATTCATTGAAGGCAAAGTTGAGAACCATCCAGTCCCTTTGCATGCTGACTAGAGAGAGAGAGAGAGAGAGGGAGAGAGGGAGAGAGTTGGACTAGTGGACGTCTTGATGGTCAACACATATCTTTGTTACACATTCTGTTTGTTGTTCTAACTTTTTTCAAGTGATGAGTATCGCGTCAATATTATACTGATATAAATTTGATATGGACACGAAATTGATACAAGATAATTTTTTTATTAACTATATAGGACGGTCCCGTATCAAATATATCATTATAATAAAAATTAATAATATAAATAATATATATATNAACGTCCTTCCGAAGCGGGCAACGGGATTTCAATTCCGATGGCCGACAGCTTCTTACGGGCAAACTCCACACTAAAAATAGTGCCGACAGCTCTTATATGTCTTGAGAAGTTATTGTGTGAGAGAATAGTTGACTACTATTGAAAAGGAAACAAATCATTTTGTAATTGTTTTCTTTTCAGTTTTCCTTGCAACAATGGTTTTGATGGGATGTTTTATCGGTATTCTTTATAGCTTGTGTAGTTAAACTTCCTTTCATGCCTCTATGATTTATAGGATTTGTTTTATTATTTTTTCAGATGATTTCTTTCCCTATATCATTTTCCTGAGAAATGGGGGCTTCTTGTTACTATTTTAACCATCGGGATTCATTTTCTCCAGATTTGATCATTTAGGATATTAACATATTTCGTTATCTGTAATTCTTACGTGTTGCATAGAGAAACAAAATAGTTAACAACAGAATCTGGATAGCAACAGACATATTTTATCGAGGTTCTCCAACCTAAAAAGAGGATTAGAACAAATTTGGAGGATGTCATGGGGATGAGGAAGCCTCAACTTCATTTATTTTAGCCTTTCTTTAAACTACACATAGGCATAAGAAGGAATTTCTATCCATGTTGACAAAAATCATGTTGGGGAAAGTCTAGGAAAACCATGAAACACCAAATTACCAAAATCACAGGGGCAAGAGCCTCTCATACCTTGAAGAACAATATGATTTATTTTCCGTTATTTTCCATCTTTTTTAAACATATTATTCTGTTATTTTGCTTTTAAGTAAAATTTTAGAAAATCATCTCCTGTTTGTGATCACGCTAAACTAGGTTTAGAAGTTTAGTAAATAGAGATTCATCCTATAGAAAAATCCTTAACATTTTCCATGTAGTATCGATATGCGGTACTCTTTAACTGCATTATTAATTACCATGTATGCTTGAGATCTTTGGTTGACTTACTTCGCAGTAAGTTCCAGCTTGTCAGGAAGGTGGTGATAGAGGGTTCCTGAACTTCTGGTTAGGTGGTGCATCGATGACAGAGATGAATCAGAGTGTTAATGAGCCATAGATCACCATCGGTTAAATGACACCAAAGTTGATGGTCTAATCCATGGATGTAGACCACACGCTGGTGTGTCAAGCAGAGTGAACACACAAAGTGGCCACTTAAATACATATCTAGGCATAGTGACCATGCCGAGAAGCTTTCAGGCGTGATCACGCCCATGCTAGGCGTGACCACGCTAAAATACTTCTAGGTGTGATCACGCCCAGGCCTGTATGACCATGTCAGACAAAAAATAGGGAAAGTGCAGTTTTGGCTAATGTGGTTGCGCTGGACCGAGGAAAAATGTTCATGTTGGTGTTATGTCATCAATAATGAGGTCAACATTGGGTACCTAGTAAACTATCCTAGGCTTCTAGACTGGACCGCTTTAGGGCATGTTCGATCCTCAGTTTTACTTCTACATTGGTTAACATAAGGTTCATAGGTTGAATCTACCTTGGTGGTGGTTGTAATAGAGTTAGTGAATTTTAATTATTTTTGGGGTTTATAATTAACTAATGATTTTTTTTATCCCTAATTTGTTAGTCTTCGTGTAAATCATGAATTCTTTTAAGTTTAGGGTTTCATTTTATGTTTGACAGTTTGTGTGTTAAATCAGAGTTTTCTTCTAAGTTNGGAGAGACCTGAGTTTATTGTTAAAACAAACTCTTTATTGTATTGATAAAATATTAGTTTACAAGTTGTTGGCATCGATACTCCTTTTAATATATAAATAAGAAATTTTTTTAATTTTTTTAAGGGGAATATTTCTTCAAATCATCTCCACTCCATATCTGAGGGAGTTCCCTCCTATCATTATTCTTTAGTTTGTAAGCTCCCGGAGAAATTCATTGGTTGATTACGTATGGGTCGCTCTAAGTTTGATCCTGTTTGCAACCTGCTTATCCACGAGCAACTGGGTAGGCTTTCTTCAGAACCAACTCTTCTAAAATAAATATCTTGTATCGGAGATGCTTTTTAAAGCATCGAGCAGTTCTTCTCTTCACTTCTTCCTGTCAAAGAGTTGAGTTAGTTCAATTTTACTTTATGAGATCAAGAGCTAGCATTGCTCTCTCATTGTTAGACTCCTGTCATTCGGCCATATTCTCCTATGTGAACAAAGAAGCCGTGATGATTCTTTGGCTATGTGGTTGTATTCAACCAGCAGGATTTTCTCCATCCCATGAGTTAACATGAATGGGGTTTGACCGGTCACAATTAAAGGTGTCATTCAGATGACCTAATGTACCGATAGTAGAAAATATGTCCTATTTTATTGGGCTTCTTCGACTTTCCTTCTTAAAAATTTTAGAATGATCTTATTACTTGCGTCAGCTTGCTAAGTTGTTTGAGGTTGATGAATTGAAGCGAATTTTAGATCAATCCCTTGACATGCACAAAAGTCCTTCACTTGTTAGTCAGAAACTTGCGTCTAATTGTCAATGATGATGAACAATGACAATCAATATCTACAAATACGATCTGGTCAAATGAAATTTAGAACCACCTTTGTAGTAATTTGAGCAAGTTGTTTAACCTTGATCCACTTCAAAAATTAATTGATCGTTACCAAGAGAAAATTTTGTTGGCTTTTCAATTAAGGAAAGTGCCTGAGGATGTTTAATCCCCAAGTGGCGAACAGCCAGGGGTTAATGATTGGCTGAAGCTTTCAAGCCAGTTGATGATGCAAAAGTGTAATTCTGGCATTGCACACATTTTTTTGAAAATTACTCTACATCCTTCATAAGTATAGGCCATAAGTCCCCTTGTTGTTCCACCCAACAGACCAAAGTCTTACCTCCAATGTGACTTCCAAATCCTTCGGAGTGTACATCCTAGAGGACTTCTTGTGCCTTATCATCTTTCAAACATCTCAAGTATAATGTAGTGACCAACCGCCCGAAGAGCTTTCCTTCGATCATCAAATACAATGCAGCTTTGTTTTTAATGTTTTTTGTGATTTTTCAGTCTCCAGAAAGAGGTTGTACGAATCCATCCAACTTTTTGTTCCATCAAATGTCACCTCAATGGTCTCAGACTTCTAAATTGTTGGTCAAATAAGCCTCTCGACATCCCTCTCAAACATATGCATTTTGATAGGATATTAGCAATGTCATTTTCTTCTCAACCAACATGCTCAATCCAAAAGTGTCTAAATCGTTCGATCTCCTTCTTTTTCATGAAGAGGTAATTAGTCATTAAATCATCTCTATCCTCAAATTACCCATTGACCAGATTCACAATCAACAATGAGTAATTAGTAAATCCCGAGTGCTTTTTTCATACGTCAGATAAAGCCTTGTAATCAAAGCTTCGTACTTTGCTTGAATATTGTTGATATCACTTTTTGATGTCTTAATATAAAGTGTCAACCTAAACCATCTCCCAGCTTAAGACACTCATCCAAGGCTCTCTAGCATATGTTATAGGCATGAAGCTGGCAGTGATTTAGCCTTACCCAAAAGAACCCACCATTGAAAGGGCTCAATTAGGACATGGGACATGTTTAGTTCTTATTTAGTGTTAAGAAGTCACAACACATCTTCCTAGAGCCTTCCTTGGCCAATGGAAGTCATGGATTCCTCCCACATGCACTGCGAAAAAGTTAGGTTTCAAGGCGCCCTATCCACTCTGTGGCTTAAGGTGACCATTGAAGATGATTTCCTTAGTGAATGACCCATAAAAATAGTTAATTTGAAAGTTATGGGACTACATTTCACTCATATGGAGTCTCTCATAGCTTACAAATCGAGAAAATCCTCTGTCAAGTGCTCCCAATGTAAAGCAGGGTTTTGAGGCTAGACCGAGGCCTAGACGCAAGCCCTAGGCACCTACGCGCTCATAAATCCTTCTCTCAGACATTTAAAACCAAGCTCCTGAAAGTCTGGCACTAGTTCTGGGTGCCTAGACATCCAAAACATCTCGATAAAAGCCTTTTTACCAATAAACAGAAAAGTAAATGCCACACCAGTGACACATAGGTGTCAAGCTCAGCTTGTCGCACGGTTTCGACCCACAGGTCTCCAAAATCCCTCCAAAATGCTGGAGAACTGCCAATTAACCACCATGGATAGGTTTTAAAGACAAAAAATGGGATTTTGGCTCTCTTGGGATACTTCCTAATGGGGCAAGTTGTCATTTCATGGATTAAGCCCAGGTAATATCTCCTCTAGCAGGGACTTTCAATGGAATCAGACTCCATTTTTGCAAGTTTGGTTTGGGGAGCACTTGTGATCTATGGGAGATATATGAGGGATTTTTAGAAAGGTTGGAGAGATCTTTTCCCTGGTTTGTTTTCCATCTTCCTATTTCACCTCTTCTCTTTCATTTTATCCTTCTTCCTCCTCTTTGTTTCCATATCTGTCCACTATCTTATCATAAAATACAAAGAAGGAGAAAGAGTTCTTATGCGTGGTCGACACTATTTTGGTTGTAGAGTTGTCCCTTGGAAGCTTTCGGTCACCAGAATCAGAATCCCGCCGCTCACTTTGAAAAGGCACTTAATTTACATATATATATGAAGCCATGAAAATGTTTGAGAAATTGTGATGATCTTTTCACTTCGATCTTAATTTACTTTCAAATCTGGCAATTGATTTGTTTAAAATATGTTGAGTTTTACAACTAAAGTGAAGATTACATCGAAGATTCAGGGAGGTCAAAGCCCTTGAAAGTTGGGTGCAAATAAATAGGAAAATATTATTATCGGGCGTAGAATTGGAGATTTTTGAGTGACAGACTAAAATCCCTAATTCGGTCNATGTCATAACTTTCTTTAGTTTATTTGATCGAGCCTCACTCTCAATTCTTGCGTTCATCCTTCGGGATAGATACATGATTTGAGATAAAGTGCTCTTTCATCTAAACTATGAAAATTATGGGGTCAGTTTGACTTCATCTTTTTCAAAACTAAATTTTTTAAAACGTCCTTCCGAAGCGGGCAACGAGATTTCAATTCCGATGACCGACAACTTCTTACGGGCAAACCCCACACCAAAAATAGTGCCGACAGTTATCTAACTTTATGTGGTTATTCAATCAGTTTGAATTTCCCAAGTGTCGGAGAGACCTGAGTTTATTGTTAAAACAAACTCTTTATTGTATTGATAAAATATTAGTTTACAAGTTGTTGGCATCGATACTCCTTTTAATATATAAATAAGAAATTTTTTTAATTTTTTTAAGGGGAATATTTCTTCAAATCATCTCCACTCCATATCTGAGGGAGTTCCCTCCTATCATTATTCTTTAGTTTGTAAGCTCCCGGAGAAATTCATTGGTTGATTACGTATGGGTCGCTCTAAGTTTGATCCTGTTTGCAACCTGCTTATCCACGAGCAACTGGGTAGGCTTTCTTCAGAACCAACTCTTCTAAAATAAATATCTTGTATCGGAGATGCTTTTTAAAGCATCGAGCAGTTCTTCTCTTCACTTCTTCCTGTCAAAGAGTTGAGTTAGTTCAATTTTACTTTATGAGATCAAGAGCTAGCATTGCTCTCTCATTGTTAGACTCCTGTCATTCGGCCATATTCTCCTATGTGAACAAAGAAGCCGTGATGATTCTTTGGCTATGTGGTTGTATTCAACCAGCAGGATTTTCTCCATCCCATGAGTTAACATGAATGGGGTTTGACCGGTCACAATTAAAGGTGTCATTCAGATGACCTAATGTACCGATAGTAGAAAATATGTCCTATTTTATTGGGCTTCTTCGACTTTCCTTCTTAAAAATTTTAGAATGATCTTATTACTTGCGTCAGCTTGCTAAGTTGTTTGAGGTTGATGAATTGAAGCGAATTTTAGATCAATCCCTTGACATGCACAAAAGTCCTTCACTTGTTAGTCAGAAACTTGCGTCTAATTGTCAATGATGATGAACAATGACAATCAATATCTACAAATACGATCTGGTCAAATGAAATTTAGAACCACCTTTGTAGTAATTTGAGCAAGTTGTTTAACCTTGATCCACTTCAAAAATTAATTGATCGTTACCAAGAGAAAATTTTGTTGGCTTTTCAATTAAGGAAAGTGCCTGAGGATGTTTAATCCCCAAGTGGCGAACAGCCAGGGGTTAATGATTGGCTGAAGCTTTCAAGCCAGTTGATGATGCAAAAGTGTAATTCTGGCATTGCACACATTTTTTTGAAAATTACTCTACATCCTTCATAAGTATAGGCCATAAGTCCCCTTGTTGTTCCACCCAACAGACCAAAGTCTTACCTCCAATGTGACTTCCAAATCCTTCGGAGTGTACATCCTAGAGGACTTCTTGTGCCTTATCATCTTTCAAACATCTCAAGTATAATGTAGTGACCAACCGCCCGAAGAGCTTTCCTTCGATCATCAAATACAATGCAGCTTTGTTTTTAATGTTTTTTGTGATTTTTCAGTCTCCAGAAAGAGGTTGTACGAATCCATCCAACTTTTTGTTCCATCAAATGTCACCTCAATGGTCTCAGACTTCTAAATTGTTGGTCAAATAAGCCTCTCGACATCCCTCTCAAACATATGCATTTTGATAGGATATTAGCAATGTCATTTTCTTCTCAACCAACATGCTCAATCCAAAAGTGTCTAAATCGTTCGATCTCCTTCTTTTTCATGAAGAGGTAATTAGTCATTAAATCATCTCTATCCTCAAATTACCCATTGACCAGATTCACAATCAACAATGAGTAATTAGTAAATCCCGAGTGCTTTTTTCATACGTCAGATAAAGCCTTGTAATCAAAGCTTCGTACTTTGCTTGAATATTGTTGATATCACTTTTTGATGTCTTAATATAAAGTGTCAACCTAAACCATCTCCCAGCTTAAGACACTCATCCAAGGCTCTCTAGCATATGTTATAGGCATGANAGCTAAACCATAGCCCTAGGGCTAGTAGGTTTAGGGGACCATCTACATGAGTATCCCAAAAGATCAAGGGATCTAGGTTAGAAATTTGAGTTCAGGTTGGTGAGTGATTGTGAGTGTAGATGAGTGTAGTGAATGCTTTATCTCCAGACCAACACCTAGGGTTAACCTTAAGGTCCAGCAATCCTAAGGGTGACTCATCTTGAGTTTCCCCCATAGTGACCCCACCTACTAAGTACTTAGAGGTTAGGGCCAATATGTGGAACTTCAAGTTGAGAAGAGAAGGGTAAAATTTCTAATGGTGAGGGTTCCATGACTAGTTTTCTAAGAATAGTCAATAGGAAAAGTCATATGGCTAGACTCTAGGCTACTAAAGAGGAAGAACTAAACCTCAACTAAAAATGAGGTCAACATATATTTATTATTGCAGTTTGTATGAATTTGATTTTATATATGAATTTCGAGTTTTGTTGTGTTTTCCCCATGAGATCTGAGTAGTTTTCTCTGTCTTTCTTTTTCTTGAGATTTGTGAAATGGTGATCTGAATTGATTGAACCATGAAAATGTTAAGAAAATTGTGATGATCTTTTCACTTCGATCTTAATTTACTTTCAATCTGGCCAATTGACTTGTTAAAATATGTTGAGTTTTACAACTAAAGTGAAGATTATATCCAAGATTCAGGGAGGTCAAAGCCCTCAGAAGTTGGGTGCAAATAAATAGGGAAATAAAATTATCGGGCGTAGAATTAGAGATTTTAGAGTGACAGACTAAAATCCCTAATTTTGTCATATCGTTTGGGTGTTGAAGTGTAGTTGTTAGCCCTTAGGGGAGGGGAACATGGGAGCTCCGAAGTGAGAGCCGCTATGCTCCTAGCCTAGCCGCATATTCAGTAAACAAGCGTAGGATTAGTCAATATTCTTTTTGTCTGGACCAAATGGTAAAGAATATGTATGCTCCTATTTGGCACAATACAAATCAAACTGATTCACTTTATCCATTCACTATAATTTCTTGACAAGGAGAAGCATGCTTTCTTATATATTGAATATCAGATTTAACCCTACTTTCTATCATTAGTTATTTACTAGTTATCCAAATTATCTACTTATTTCAATTGCTTATTAGTGACAGATAAGAACCCTACTTTCTATCATAGTTATTTATTAGTTATCCAAATTATCTACTTATTTTAATATTAAACCCTACCTTCTATCTTTAGTTATTTATTAGTTATCCAAATTATCTACTTATTTCAATTGTATATCAGTGACAGATAAGCAAATTGAACGGTCGTCGTTGTAGTTGAAGTATTACTTTTTATTAAGCCTTAGTCTGTAGTATTCTATTTCTCCATGTGGGATCATAGTTGAAGTATTACTTTTTATTAAGCCTTAGTCCGTAGTATTCTATTTCTCCCTGTGGGATCGATAATAGTATTACTTTTTATTAAGCCTTAGTCCGTAGTATTCTATTTATCCCTGTGGGATCGATAACCAGTATTGCTTTTCTAAAATCTTAGTTCGTAATTCTAAACTACTCCCTATGGGATTAATATCTATTATTACTTTTTATTAAGCCTTAGTCCATAGTATTTTATTTCTCCCTATGGGATCGATAACTAGAGCCCTATATTACTTGAGCGATACGTATACTTGCGTTGACAAATTTGACTTTGACATTATTGATTATTATATAATACGTATACTTGCGTTGACAAATTCGACTTTAACATTATTGAATATTATATTTATACATCTGAATCAAATTAGACACATCTATAAAGTCTTGGTTGACAAATTCGACTTTGACATTATTGAATATTATATTTATACATCTTTATTAAATCAAACGCATATATATAAAGTCGCAGTCAAGATTTTGACACCGTTGCTGAAATTTAAATCTTCTAGTAGCGCCATTAAATTCTTGTAATTGTTGATTTATAAAAAGAAAAAGTTCGGTCAATAGTTCAATCTTGAAGAACGGTAAAACTTTACAGCTATCCTATTCTACAAGATCGTGTGAGGTTCTTAGGATGGAAAAAGCTTTGTAACTACGAGAAATTGAAGGGTGATGTTCTCCACATATCCTCACCAAAGTCGAAGACAACTATGACACAGATATAAGAGCTTAAACCCTAGATCCTATGTGAGGCTGTTAGAATGAGTTTGATGTGTCATCAATTGTTTCGGGTTGCATTTCATAGATGTGTTCATTTGTTGCATTTGCATGTGTATCATGTCACATATAGTACATGTAATCATGTGAACACTTCAGTTTAATTGGTTGCCACTACACAATCGACTAATAGCTTTGGATATGTTTGATAACCCTGGCCCGATCGATTTATTTTTCAGGTTTGATCGATTGCTCTAGCTTGATCGCCCAATTTATTGGGTTTGATCGACCACACTAGTTTAATCACCCACTCTGGCTTTGATTAGTCTCCCCTGCCTGATCACTCAATCTCTTGGGTTCAATCAACTGTAGTGGTTTGATCACCAACTATAAGGTTCGATCGGCCACCCCTGCTTGATCACCTGATCTCTTAGGTTTGATCAGACACACTACTTTGATCACCCACTTTGGGTTCGATTTGATGCCTCGACCTTTTCTCCCGATCTTTTAGGTTCAATCAATTGCCTGATCTTTGGAGATGATCGACCACCCTGATTTTATTACCAACTCCGGGTTTGATTAACCGATCTGATCTAATTGCCTTCTTTTGGGTTCGATCGACCACCCCACGTCGATCACCCGTTCTTGGTCTGCATTGTTGTTCTGACTCAGTTGACCTATTTTTGGGCTAGATCGACCATCATGTGTCGATCACTCACCTTGGTTTCGATCAATCGTGACGTGTTGATCACCCACTTTAGGTTCGATTGGTCATCCTGGACCGATCACTTGATCCTTTGGGCTATATCAGTCGTCTCGGGCTGATCACCCATTTTTTTAGGTTCGATCGACTGTATCATTTGGGTCTGATTGAGTGCCCCAGATTGATCAACTCATCCTTTCGACTTGATTTGCTGCCACATCCCGTCCGACCAATCACTTCCATGCTTGTATGTTTTTTGCATCAATTGCATGTTTATTTGCATGTGTATGAAAATCTTATTTTAATTTGATGTCTACAATAAATCATTGCATGTAACTTTTTTTTTGCCTTGTAAGTCTTACATGTGGCATATTTGGGTGTCTCTTGGAACATCCATGTTTGGGGTGTCTCTTTGAGTACCCCCACTGCTGGTGTCTCTTTTAGTGCTTACACTTGTAAGTATCTTCCTCATATACGTTGTTTTATGCACGAAGATGGACACTTTCATACTTTAGGAGGAGTTGGCTCACTTATAAGCCATCTACCCCACTCCCTACGATGCTTCTTGGAGTGTCATAGGTATTTCACATTATATTAAGCATGAGTTACGCTTCCTAACCACTCAAATTGTGTGAGTATCTAGGCTGTGATTATCACTAGTAAGGATAACATCACTTAGTATTTTTGGCATTTAACATTTATGCATGCTTATCATTTTTATGTCATATGCTTGACTTGTCTCATTTGCCTTATTGCACACACTGCTTATTGCATGTGTGCTCGATGAGTGTCTCTTAGGTAAGGTGTAAATACTTTTTATAGTTATCATTTTTATTCAATGCAAACTCAATTATAGTCGGTGTCTGCTTGTCGCATGATGCCCCGAGCCCCCAGAGCAGGCGTACTTTCTTTCCATAGGTAGCATGTTTTACTTGTACATCACGTTCCTGTGTATGTCATGTTGCATGTAGGCATCCTTGAATCCATTTGCATGATGTGTGCTTTTCCCTTTTGGGTTCCCATTGTGATTGTTTTGTGCTTCGATCAAACAATCACAATGTGGGCTTTTTGTGTGATTGTTTGTTTGCCCATTTGCCTTGATAGCTTGTCCCACTGGTTAAGAGAGTGAAAATTTTGTTGGTCGTGATACTCAAATGAGCATTGCCCTCGATGATGCCTCGGTGAGCAATGCATGTTTCTGTGTCACAAACAACAAATAATATTACTAATTTGTTAAAATTAGATATTTTTACTATAAGTATTATCCACCTATATTAAAATTATATATGTTAGGCCATAAGTGATGCCACCTATTTTAAAATGTCACCCTTTTTCTTTTGATATGTTTTAGATCCCTTGGATCTTTAGGACAATGTCAGTGTGTCGACTCCATTAAAGTCATACAATAACAGGAGTCTTTACCCTCTACATATAGGTGCTGGTTAGGAAACTTTCCTTAGATGGTGTGTGATGCACTAAAAATACATACATATTTAAATCTATATTTTATACTCATTTTTAGTGATATTGAACTTTAAAGAAATGTATTTTTCATGTTTTATCGTAGGTTGTTGATTTTTAGGACTTGAAGCAAAAAGAAAACAAAAAAAAATGGAATTTGGAGTCAAAATGGCGTTTTTGAAGAAATACTCAGCGTTGACGGTGCCAGGATGGACGCAGACCACTGACGCCAACGGCGCCAATGTCGTTGCAAGACCTTTTTCTAGAAGATTCAACAAATTTGGATGCTTTTTGAAGAGTTTGTGGATGCATCTATTGGAAAACAAATATTATGCACTATTTAAAGCGGAAATTGATCATAAAAGACCCATTTAGACCACTTTCCATTCTCTTCCACGCTATTCCACATTCCCCACAGCCACTTAGAGTCCATTAGTCATTTATTTCTTTAGAGTTTTGAGTTTTTTGTGTTGAGTTTAAGTGTGAATTCTTCTCTAAGAGTATTAGAGAGGGAGAGAAGTAAGAGATTTCTTCTTCCTACATCTTCTAAGAGAGACGATAAGGGGTTTGCTTTGAGAAAGAGTTTCAGATAAGTCTTGTTTATTTATTATTATTGTATGAAATTTTTTTTATATATGAAATTTGTGTTTTGTTGTACCTTTCTCATGAAGTCTAAGTAGTTTTCTTTTTCTTTCTCCCTACTCTGAGATATGGTGAAATGAAGAGATAATTTGGATGTGCAAGTTTTAAAATATAAAATAAATTGTGATGATTTTTCAACTCCGTTCTTAATTTACTTTTCGATCTAACCAATTGAATTGTTAAAATATATTGTGAAACATATGATCCAGGAAATGGAGTATGAGTTCTACAACAAGAGTGAGAATCACATTTAATTCCATGAAGGATTATTTCGCTCATGGAATTAAGTGCAAATAAATAGGGAAATATACTTTGTTTGTTGTAGAATTGGAGATTTTAAGGTATCAGACTAAAATCCCTAATTCGGTCTAAGTGTTTAAGAATTAAAGCGAGCCTTAGCTTTCAGGGGAAGGAAAGTGGGAGCTCTGGAGTGAGAGCCAGTATCCTCCTAGCCTAACCACGGATTTAGGGACTAAATCTGAGATTAGCCAATGATTTTCTATTACACTGAATCAGGGTAGAGAATTAAAATTGCTCCTATTTGACACAATACATATTTAAACCATTTATCTCATCTCATTTTACAAAAAAACTCATTATAGTGGGAAAGATGTTTTTTCATATTAGAAAACTTCATCACATAAAATATAGTTTAGTAGTTACTGTTTAAATTTTGCATTTTAATTTTGCTAGTAGTTAATAATTTAGTTCTGATAGTATCTCAAACAATTTAAAATTAATGATAGTAATTTTGTTTTATTTCTGTTGAATTTCTTAGTTAATTTATCATTTCAAATTTAAACCTTCCTCGTGGGATCAATATTTGGGGCTTAAATAGAAATTCTTATATTACTTGATAATGATACATATACTTGGGTAGAATCACAACATAAATTGCTTAAATTTCTTATTCATAAAATAATGCATCAAGTTTTTGACATCATTGTAAAGTGGAGTCAACTTTATAAGTTTTACACAACTATATTTTCGGGATCAGTGTGCTAGGCTAAGACTAGGATGTTAGGTAGTATTTTTGATGTCTGACTATTGTTCTTTGCTAGTTTGGTTGTCCTAGTCAGAATATTTCTTGCTTTGTGTTTTTAGTGTGCTTGTGTACTTGATATGCATAATAGTGTATTAGAGTGTTCTTCTTCAAGGGTTGTGCTTATATATATATGTGCACACACATGTACTATTAAAATGGGGAGCATGTAATGATTTCTACTAACATTTTTATTTTAGGTGTCATTTAGCTCCTCCGATAAAAGACACAACTCGTTATATGCTGCATGTTTGTTAGCTTTCCCATTAACATATTTTTGTGCAGGTCATCCTTTTTTTTCCTATTTACTTCTTAGAGTCCTTAGGAGATTCATGTAACATAAATAAGATATGAGCACATGTTTCAAGGTATTTTGGTGTGGGAACCATGTGGTGGGGGACAAGAGCAACAGCTCTTATCCCGTATCTTAATTGTTCATTTGATATTGATCTAGGATCGGACATGTATGTCTGGAGTTCAACAGCTATTTTTTTGGGATACGTTGTCGACCCAATGACACTAACATCTTAATATTTTGATTTGGCTTATTTTCCTACTATATTGCATGTTCGCATGCTTGAAATGGATTTCTTTGTTTCTTTTTATGGTGTGATGATGTTCCATTAGCATGCTAAATTTACTTTACATTTAACACTTATTTTTTATGAAATT
Source organism: Phalaenopsis hybrid cultivar (assembly GCA_002079205.1). Classification (NCBI taxonomy): domain Eukaryota; kingdom Viridiplantae; phylum Streptophyta; class Magnoliopsida; order Asparagales; family Orchidaceae; genus Phalaenopsis; species Phalaenopsis hybrid cultivar. The sequence continues at coordinate 31,866 of JXCR01146898.1, read as the reverse complement.
TCACTTTAAATAAGGGTATTTTTATGTTTTTCTTGCAAGTATAGCAGGTAGGACACATGGAGTGGATAGGAGTTGAAATAGAGCAAAGTGGAGGCGAAATGGAGCAAAATGGAGTCCTGTCAACTGGCGCCTAGGCGCCAGCTTTTGGGTGCTAAGATGCTGCCCATTAGCACCTTGGTACCAGCTTTTGGGTGCTTAGACTCCATAGTCTTCCAGGAAACCTGAGAAGATGGCACTTAGGCACCATAAACTGGGTGTCAATACCCTGGTACCTGCCATAATGGTTCCTGTAGTTATTCAACACGATGATGGGAGTTATTTGATGAATTTCAACACTTGGAGAGGGGATGCTTGGCCTCTCTGAACCCTTGGAAACCCCAAGGAGGCCAAGGAGTCGTAAGAAGATCAAGGGTCTGTAGATTTTCACTTTTCATGAGAGATTGACAGAGGTTATGAGAGAAATCTGCAAGGGGATCATTTCAACATTACAGGGAGCACATTGATACATTGTTGGAGGGACATTACATCTCTTTTCAGAAAAGAAAAGCTAAGTATTGTGTTATCATTTATCTTGTACTTGTTGTAAACACATATTTAGTATATTTGTTTTTGTAAAGTGATGAGGATTTATATGGTGTTCTTCATGTTTTGTGAGTAGATTTCCTTTAGTTTTCTATTGTAATGAATAAGTTGGATTTTTAGGATGTTAGAATGCTTATTGAATTGTTCCTAAATCATTAATGTGATGATTTTTCTTCTGCACTTAATTTACTTATCATTATGTCCAAATAATTTGTTAAAATTCATTATGAACCCATAATGACTCTGGAGAGCTGTGTCATGAACATATAAGAAGATCACATTAAACTAGTGGGTGAAGGAAAAATAGTTTATAGGGCATTGCAAATACATAGGGAAATAATCTTTGATGGGTTCAAATTGAGGTTTCTAGGGTGACAGGCATAAACACTTGTCAAGTTGAACCAAACTTATTTACTCGCTCGAAAGAGGGTAAACAAGATATGTGGTCCTAGTTGTCACTTGCCACAATTACAATTCATAATCTTCAATCCTACAATAAACTTATGCAATCACAAGAGAAAGGTAGATTTTATATCTTGATATTCACCAAACCATATGATTTAGTAGGTTTAGCTTTAAACTTAGTTTTGTAATTTAGGAGTAGTTGTTTGAAAACCCACCTTAAACAATATTCCAAACTAAGACCTAAACATAGTAGACTAGAACTTCTCCTAAAGGATTCATTATCTCCTTTCCCTATGTGATTGGCAAAACTGTCATTAGAGCCCTATATTACAAAAGCGATACATATAATTGTGTAAGAAACCCTAGTGTCCAAAAACACCTAGTCTTAAGAATTTAATTAAGTTGTTAGGGGGCAGATCAAGTTTTCTAGAATCATCATCGAGACTTACATAATTGTGATAATTGATGGGGTGCAACAGTGTGTCTGAGAATCACGAATATAATATAGGCTCATTAGGATCAAAAATCTAAAGTTACTTCAAACCCCTAATGAAATATTAAAGAAAATAAAAATTTTAGTGTTAAAATATTTAGGAATTCAAAATTTGTACTTTTACTTTCTTGTATGAACTTCGAGCCAAATTTTAAATGAGATGTATGTATGGCTATCACTCTCAAGTCATATAATAGGGCCTCCACGCTTATGACTGTGGTAGATAACTACATTCATGTTTGCATGTCACAATGAGAAGTCTCTGTGCTTCTTCAACCTGATTGATCAAGCATATGGTTTTATACTTAGGTGGTAATCTAGTGCGCTTGGCGTGTTAGAAAGCTCTCGACTCAGATGGGTGTAGATGGACCTTTTCTTTCCTTTCTTTCTTTTTTGAAGCATTGTGCTACTTTGACGGGTATAAATCCCACCTCTTAAGTTCTATCTTGCAGGTTATAGGACTAGAGTTTCCTTCTTTTGACCTTAGGGCTACTGAGGTCCCCATGTACGACATGCAATTCACGGATTGCTAGCCGAAATCTCTAAAAGTGCTAGCTTCCTTAACGATAAGGCAAACTTAGAATCATAGTAGTTTGGGATGACGACTCCGTGATACCCAGACCTGGCTAAATCTACCTGTTAGGATTACTCTACCCTTCCTCTTACTGAGCCCCTTTGAGCTATGTCGCTCCTTTGACTTCGTTGATATCATCTTGACGACTTGATTACTTATGAGCAGCCACCCGTTTGGGACACGGTGATTCACCCTCTTCCCTTATGATCCGGTGAGATCTGACGTGTAGAGATTCCCAATGGGGATAATTTTGGTTATTTAGTAGGTTTGGATTCCAACGAGCTACTACCCATATGGGATGTGAGAGACTCACTCTCTATCCTATAGCTTAGTGGAGGTTTTGAAGTATCAGGCCAATCCCGTATGAAATAAACATCCTTTAATGGCCCACTCTTCAGGTTCATGATAATATAAATGAAACTCCTTTTATTGAGAGAATTCTGAGGCATCTCCTAAAATGTAATTAAATAGATGGATAAGTTCCTCTAGAAAACTCTTGATCCCAAAACAAAAATATTCCCTTTGGTTCTCTGGTTATGAGTGGCTTAAGTAGGGATTCTCTTCGTGGATGTTGTGTTTTAAGGTACTTCTATCTGAGTTTATTCAGATGTATACTCTCGATCCATCACATGAGAATTACAAATAATAAGTCTTCCACTTGTTTCTTTTTATTTGTTTGTTTGTTTATTATCGTATATCCTTCTTTACAATATATCTCCTCTTCAAATCATTGATATGAAATGGAGGATTATTTATTTAACTAAAAAAATTACATGACAACATATAAATAGACAAGCTCGCGACTCTGATTATTAAAAAAAATTGAGAAAATAATTATTTGTACCATCAAACTCCACCAATTTCAATTGATAGAGATGTTCTCGGGATGAAATGCTTAAAGCAAGTCCCAACTTAATGTGCAAAATCCACGTCTGATCAATGATATGATTTATCTTGCTCAATTCCTCCATCTCAGAAAAATTTACCCTGAAATCAGTGATCTCTTGAGCTTTGATGGTTGTCCAAAGGATGTAAGTAATATCATACTCACTGAGTTCCACTGCTCACTTCAATAATAGATTGAGATGCTTAAGTTGCATGAGTACAGACTTTATGGATAATTAGCTATGACCTGAATCAAATGCATTTAAAAATATGATCAGAGCCTACCAGAGGAAATAATCAAGGCAAATGTTAGATTTTCCATAATTAGGCATCTCATTTTAGCTCCTCTAGGTACCCAATTAGTATAATATATCAGAAATTATATCCCTGGATCTTCTTTGACCCGTACTGAACTGACATTCTCTTGCCCGACTTTGAGATACAATGACGGTTTCTCCCCTGCCTTGAACTTTGAAGTAATAATGGTGATGCCAAAGAATCCTCCAAAATTTTAAACACCACTTTACATTTGGGAATGCACTCAAAAAGTTGATTTTTTCTTAGTGCCCTAAAAACACTACGCATTTGTCACTCAGCTTTGACATAAATCGACAAAGCCCCCGCTATTCACTCAATCAACTTTTGGACTTTTTTGGTGCTTTAGGGGGATGGAATATCCAAAATCACTTGTACTTTTTTAGTGTTGGCTTTTATTCCTTCAGAAGTTAACAAAAAAGCCTAAGAATTTATCAGTAGATGCTCCAAAAGTACATTTCAAGGAATTTAACTTTATATTTAATATTTTTAATGTTTTGAATGTTCTTTTAAATCTTCTATGTCTTATCCAGACAATTTACTTTTAACGAAGACATTATCCACATACACTTCAATATTTTTTCCTTTTTGATTTCCAATGATTATATTCATGAGGTGTTGATAGGTTGCCCCAACATTTTAAGCCCAAAGGGCATTACATAAAAAAAAATTGGAGTAGTAAGAAAAGATGTCTTTTCTACGTCGGTTAGATGCATCTTGATCTAGTGGCATTAAGGTTTGATAAGGTGTCAAGAAAACTCATCATAGAGTGTCTAACTTCCGCATCAACTAATGTGTCAATCTTGGGCAATGGGTAATTGTCCTTCAATCGAGCAGCATTAAGGTTTGTGAAGTAAATGCACATTCTCCACTTTTTGTTTGCCTTCCAGATCATCACCATTTCGAGAGCCAGGTTGGGTATTGGACCTCCTAGATATAACCAGCCTCTTTTAGCATTTCACCTCGACAGCTATTGGCTCGATAAATGTTTTAGTGATCAATTGGATCTTTAGTTTCTTTGGCCGAGCTGTTGGGTTGATATTCAATTGGTGATAGGTAAAATCGACTGAGATTCCAGGCATCTTCGCCGCTATCCAAGTGAAGACGTCTCAATGCTCGTGTAGGTTCTGGATCAATAGATTTTTGTACTCCGCATCAAAGCTTTTATTGATTAGAAAAACATTACTAGGCTCTCCTTTGTCAGACATAGGTCTCATTGGTCTTAAGTCCAACTTCCCTTTAAATCAGAATATTGAGAAGCTCGCGCACTGGTAACTGACAGAAGGCAGTAGCTCCTTGATTGCTCCAAGTTCCCTCAGATCGTGATAATCTCACTATCATCGAGAAACTTCATGACCACATGATAGGTTGTAGTTGCCGCCTTGTTACTATTCAGCAAAGTTTGGCTTTAAATAGCATTGTAAATTAGTAGGGACTCCACCACCAGAAAGTCCTCAGTGTTGTTGAATTATTTCTCTGCTCGTCCTATGAGACGCCAAGAGCAAGAACACCTAAAGCTTCCATCCTCTCATCAAACCAAACAACAGATCGATCGGTGTTGTCAACCAATCGGTTTTGAGCCCAATCCTGTTAAACACTTTTTGGAAAAAAGATTTTCACTAAACTTCTAGTGTCAATTAGAATACTACCCATCTAGTAGTTGTTGATTAAATTTAGTAATAATGATTGCATCATTATATGGGTTACTTTTCAGCGAAAGATCTGCATCTGTGAAAATAATGGGGGACGATATGCTTATTAGTGGGGATAGAGCATACATCTCTCGATTGATGCCTCTTCTAGCTAGACCGACAGGATGACTCTCCATCTCTCCCATAATAGCCAAAATAATTCCAGTGATGTGAATTTCTTTCACCTGAAAAGTTCCATCTGACGGCTCCTCAGCTGGTGCCTTTTTCTGTCATCGAGTATGTCTTTCGATAGCAACTAACTCTCTTAGCTTTCCAACAATGATCAACTCCTCCAACAGGTTCCAAAGGCGATAATACTCCTTTGTGATGTGCTTGTAATCAGGATGGTAATCATAATATTTATGTGGATTCCAGTGGGCAAGTCCGACTTTCATCGGAGGGGCTTTCTTAAAGTATTTCTTGTTTTGAATGGCTTCAACTAACTCATCCATTGAAACATTCAGGGGGGTTAAGCTATGCATCTCTAAATAAAAGTGTGGTCGTTCAAACTATTGAGACGGTTGTTTGTCAGAATATCGATTCTGACCCTGAATGCCCTTGTCATTGCCTCGATCATCTTGTGCTCATTGGTTGTTGTTATATCATGAACGATCGATGAAGATTTGGCTATAATTCGAGTTATGTCCTTTGCCCTGCGCCTTCCTCTTCTTAAATTGATGGTCAAAAGATTTTTGTTTGGCATTATAGAGGTCTATAAGAGCTCCTTGGCAGTAATGTGAATGTTGGCCATATCTAGTAGCTCAACAAAAAACTTTAGTTCGAGCAAGTTCAAGAGGTAATTGAATCTCTCGTCTCTAACTCCTTGCACCAAAGCAGTTTGGGAAATCAGAGGTTTCAAGTCCTTTACTTTCAGTATCTTCTTTTGGAATCAATTGATAAGCTCATAGATTTTTATTCTCTCCTTGTTTTTTTTTTTTTTTTGCAGCAGAGCCTGAGACTTCTTTCTTGGCTTCTGCACATTGGTGAAGTGTGCCACAAAAAAGATTCTTAAACTCAGCAAAGGTCAAAATAATACCAACTGATAGAGTGAGAAACCACCGAAGGGCTGACTCCTCAAGTGTTGTTAAGAAATGCTGACACTTCACTGTGTCGTTGATCTGCAACACTCTAACTGATGATTTAAAAGAAGTCACATGATCGGCTAGATCATTCTTCCCTTTATAAGGAAAAAAACGAGAAAACTTTAACTTCTCTGGGGGGTACTACCTCCATGATTTGTTGAGTAAAATAAGTATCTTGGGGTGGCTAAAAAGGTTCCTCAACTCGCTCTTTCTGATGCCTGCCCATCAGCATAGACCCAGTGTTGTCAACATGTTGGGAATCTTCATGTCCTTTGGTCTCTCTATTGCTCATTCGACCGTTGGGTATTGGTAGGTTCTCAAAATGTACCCCTTAAGGCAAGGTCACCGAGACCCCACCTCCAGAAGAGGTGGTTGATCATTCCTTCAAGTAATTGCTTCTTGGAGGGCCTCAAATTAGCTTATCATTTGCTTTCGCAACTCTCAGACTTGCTTTCGAATCTCTTGATGCATTAACTTCCTTGTGAACACCATTAGTGTTGCGTCTCTCTGTTGAAATTCTCCTTTTGTAGTGTGCTCTCCTTCTCGTCTGCAGCAATATGATGTTGAAAATCCTAACTTGTCTTTTTGTGTACATGCCTCAAGAGTTAGAGCTGAAAGGAGAAGAGAGAAAGAGTCGATAGAGAGGGAAAGATAGAATTTATCCCTTCATTTTTGTTTTGACCACTTACTTATAGGGGTCTAAAACACAGTTACACAAAAGAGGAGGAAATGTTATAATAACCGCTCAAATGACTGAATTGATGTGTCTATGGGAAAAGTACATTATAATACAAAAGAAATATAATATTTATCGACCATTGGAAGCTTTGGTATCGACTCACCATGTCGATCGATCGTATATATGAGATCTCTTCCGTTGAGGGGACCAGTCGATCGATAGCTGGCATCTGATCGATTCAGTAAGAGGTCAGTCGAACAATATGTCCATCCGCCAGCCGATTTTGTTGTGCAGTCAATCGACTGCTTGGTCAGTCCGNTATATATATATATATATATATATATATATATATATATATATATATATATGTATATACATATATAGTTGGTCCTTAAAATCAAATTTTAAACCTTATTCATCATTCAAGAGCACCACCTTAATTGCACCAACACAAATGGTTAATGTCGTTGGCTTCAACGCACCGCAGGCAAGTGTTCTTCCTCTTCTCTTTCTCCGGTGCCCGACATCGGCCTCACCACCTCACCAAGCTCCTCCGCTCCTGCACCGCCGTTTCAGATCTCCATCGAATTCATGGCGCCATGATCAAAACCGGCATGGACCTCCTCCCCTTCCCCTCCGCCAAACTCCTCGCTTCTGCCACCCTTCTCGATGCCGACCACGCCTTCTCTCTCTTCCGCCTGCTCCCTTCGCCGACCCTCTTCTCCTTCAACTCCATTCTCTGAGCTCACTCTCTCGCCTCCGACCCAAACGTACATGAAACCTTTTCCATCTTCAACTCAATCAGAGCCCGAGCCCTCTCGCTCGACCAGTTCTCCTTCATTGCCGCCCTCAAGGTCTGTGGTCGCAAACTGGCCATCACTGCCGGTGAACAACTGCATTGTTTGGTAGCCAAGGCCGGTTTTGATTACTTCCTCAATCTATGGAATACGCTTTTACATTTGTACTGTGCACGTAGCAGGCTCGCGGCTGCACACCAACTGTTTGATGAATTGCCTCATATAAAAGATGCTGTTTCTTTCAATGCCCTGATTGGAGGCTATCTCCGGACCTCACAGCCGGAGAAAGTTCTCCCCTTTCTAGGAAATATGTTTGATTTTAGCATGGAAGTCAGTCCAGCCACCATTGTCAGCTTTCTCAGCAGTTACAGACAGTAATTACAATGGCGAGCCCCTCCATGGCCACTGCATCAAAACTGGGCTTACCTCCGAGCCTAAGGTGGCGACTGCGGTAGCAACGATGTATGCGAAGAACGGAATGATGGAACCCGCACGACAGACGTTTGATGAAATGACACGCAGAGATGTTGTTTTTTATAATTGCATTATAGATGGGTACGCTAAAAAAGCTTCATTGGATGACTGCTTGGTTCTGTTGCAGAAGATGAGGGAAGATGGAGTTAAATCAAATGCAGCCACGCTTCTAGGACTACTATCATCCTGTGCTTCCTCTGGTGCTTTAGGTGTTGGGCGGCATATCCACGACTACGGGAAGGAGGAGAAGTTGGAAATCCAAGCTTCTCTGGGGACCGCTCTGGTGGATATGTATGCTAAGAATGGATGTCTGGAGGAAGCAATTTCAGTTTTCAACCAAATGAAGGATAGAGATGTGAAGGCATGGACAGCCATGATGATGGGATTTGCTGTTCATGGCAGGTCAGAGGAGGCTCTGCGGCTGTTTGATGAAATGGAGGAGAGTGGGATGAGGCCTAATGAGGTGACCTTACTTGCTGTTCTCTCTGCTTGCAGCCATGGGGGATTTGTGGGCTTAGGAAAAGATTACTTCAAGAGAATTGTTTTTGAATACAGGGTAAGCCCTGGGATTAAGCATTATGGATGCGTTATTGAGTTGTTGGGCAGGGCTGGATTGCTGCGAGAAGCTTAAGAGCTGGTGAAAAGCCTGCCTAATGGAGGAGATGCCATGGCTTGGCGAGCTTTGCTTGCTGCATCCAGGGTTCATGGAGAGATAGGATTGGGAAGCTGGCCAGAGAAGTTTTGGCAGCCATGGGTGAGCACCACCCAAGTGATAATATTCTTCTGTTGAGCAGCTATGCCTTTGCAGGGAGATGGGCAGAAGCTAAAGAAGTTATGGATTTGGAGGTGGAGGGGGGAGAGATAATAAGGAAGGAGGCAGGACGCAGCTCCGTTGAGATGGTGGGTGGGTAGAGTTGAAGAAGAACAAGTTTTGTGGAAATGAACAGGAGGAGCTGGAGCCTGAATTTGGGACGGAGAATCGAGGTCAGATTATTTTGAATTGATTTATTTGTTGATATACAATAGATTAATCGTGTTTATAATTCATTAATTTGAAAAAAAAAATGTATAATTAATTTATTTTGTTTGGTTTTCTTTCTTCCACATGACCTATGTTTGAAGAATTGCAGCTTAACTTGTAACCGTTCTGGTTATTGTACTCGCATGTATACTATATTGGTTAGAGATACAGTAAATAATCCTAATATGCAAGCTTCCAGTACTCACCCTGCAACCAAAAAAGAAAAAAAGTTCTAGCTTTTTTCTTGAGAAATTGATTGAGCTAAGATTTGTCTCATAAGTTGATCCTTAAAACAAAGGTTTGCACAGAAAGTGTTAGTTCAGTGAATTTAAAGCTAGAATTCAAGGGCCATGTGGGATTAATATTACTTTTTGCTATTTTTTATTTTGTTTTGCTTATATTTTGGCATGTTATAAAAAATTTTGATATATTATAAGCTAATTAATATTACTTTCAAGTGTTGTTAAGAAATGCTGACACTTCACTGTGTCGTTGATCTGCAACACTCTTACTGATGATTTAAAAGAAGTCACATGATCGGCTAGATCATTCTTCCCTTTATAAGGAAACAAACGAGGAAACTTTAACTTCTCTGGGGGTTACTACCTCCATGATTTGTTGAGTAAAATAAGTATCTTGGGGTGGCTAAAAAGGTTCCTCAACTCGCTCTACCTGATGCCTGACCATCAGCGTAGACCCAGTGTTGTCAACATGTTGGGAATCTTCGTGTCCTTTGGTCTCTCTATTGCTCATTCGACCGTTGGGTACTGGTAGGTTCTCAGAATGTACCCCTTAAGGCAAGGTCATNAGGCTAAAGTCAGTATATGAACAGGAATTGTTGGTCATCTTCTTGGCTATTTAAAAGTGGCAGCTTTACTTGCTGGGATGACATTTTTTTATCAGAATAAATCAGATGAGTTTAAAGTATCTTTTGGAACAACGGATGGTGACTGAGTAGCATCAAAGATAGCTATCCAAGCTACTTGAGTATGTTTTCAAGATTCAGTACCGACAATGATTGAAGAACAAGGCAGTTGATGCATTGTCGAGAAAGGTGGAACAACCCCAATTGACGGCCCTATTAGTATCTTTGGTCATATATTGGGAAGCCTTGGAATAGGAGATCGTAGGGGATGAAGAGCTGAGGAAGATAAGAGCCAGATTACTACAAGATCCGAACAATCATCCAGGATATGCATTGAGTGGAAAACAACTGCTCCACTAGGGGTGAATCGTGCTACCCAAGGCGTCGGAGTATACTCCCAGCTTATTGCAAGAGTTTCATGGCAGTGCGATCAGGGGACATTCATGGGTGTATAAAACCTACAGTTGTTTGTGTTTCCGTTCATTTTTCACTTTTTTTATTTTAAAAAAAAAAGTCAGCTTGTCGATCGTTGTATACTTCCCTCATTCAAATAAATCTCTTTTCCGAATCAAATCATTGATTCGAAGAGGAGATGAACCGAATAAGAAGGGACATACAACAAAATGACAAACAAGAGAAATGAAAAATGTGGAGAGTCTACGTGCGAAAAACCTCGCAAGGATATGTCAAAAATGTTTACCCAAACAAGATCAGACGAAGGCACCTTGGACCAATATCCGCAAAAGAAGTATTTACGTAGACTACTCATAATCAAAGAGTCGGATGTATGTTCCTGTTATGGGGTCAAAAACACTCCCAGAGGAACGTATTTGTACTAGTTAATTATATCATGGGGGACATCAAAGAATACTCTCGATAAAAGTGTTTTCGTTTTATATTATCATAGACCTGGGGTATAGGCTATCAAAGGAATGTTATTTTGTGTGGGAATGTCATGATGCTTCAAAGCTCTCGCTAAGCCATCGGACAGAGAGTGAGTCTCTCACATCCCAAATGGGTAGCAGCTAATCAGCATATGGAGCCCACGGAATAACCTAAATTACCTTGACGGAGATTTCCCAATGCGTCAAAGCACGGCTGAGACATAGGGGCAAAGGACAAATCGTCGTATCCCAAACGAGCTGCAACTCATTGGCATCAGACCGTTAAAATGATATTGACGAAGCCAAGAAGCAAAATGGCTCAAAGGGGCTCAACAACAAGAAGATAAAGAGATCCTAAAATAGCCAATGTGAGCAAGAGAGGTATGTAAAGTACCAAAAAATAGCTGATTTGGGCATATGAAAATATAACAAAAAAAGTATCTTTTTGACAGGGATTGGACGGGCTTCTACATGCTACGAAGTCGTTGCCACCCCGATGAAAATGAAGAGACAGCGAGGTCTCCAAGAAGGATGTCAGTGAAGAGGAGGTGGTCGTCGGTGAGGTGGATCGCCGACGAAGGAGCCACGAAACATGCCCTAGGTCACATTTCTTTGGCCCAAGAGGTGGCTGGTTTGCACATCGAAGGCAGGAGAACAGCTAGCCGACAAGAAGCACGTCAGAGGAGACCTTGCCGGCGGGAGGGGAAGCGAAGGGGAGGGTTCGACCAAGGAAGAAGGCCGGCAAAAGGGAGGCTCGGACTGGAAAAGGAGGTCGGAGAGGGAGAGCTCGGACCAGCAGCAGCAAGGTGTCGGCGTAGGAGGAGGTTAGAAGAGCGTCGCCGACGAGAAGAGGAGCAGGTGGCGGGGTTGGCCGAGAATAATAGGAGAAGAAAAGAATAAAGGGTGGCAACCACATGAGGGAGAGTTTGCCAGTGAGGACGCCGGCGTGGAGGAGGACGTCGGCGTCTGAGGATCTCGGCGGTTGGCGAGGCTTCAAGTCTGTGGGTGTCGAGCGAAGGTGGCAAACTTTTGGGGTTAGGGTTTTCACGAATTGTGGCCGGGGGGAGAAGTCGCGTGCGTAAGATTTAAATAGGGTTATTTAATATTTTTTTATTATAATAATAATAATAATATTATTATTATTATTATCATTCGTGCATTTTTCACATGAACATAGCGTCGTGGTGAAATGAACGTTTTTTTTAGGTAAAATTGATGTTCTGGACGCACTCGTGCGGTCTATTTCGTCATCCGTGGTCGTTCGGACAACCTTTTCGACGATTGAGCGAAAATTATAACTCACATTTTAGCCTGATTGCGAAGCTGTAGCGAAATGGTGTCCTCCCTAGAAAAAATTGACGTTCCGGACGCACTCGTGTGGTTCGTTGCATCATCCAAAGTTATCCAGACAAGTTCTCCGGTGGGCAAGCCAATTCGGGTTAATTTTTCGCATGACGTGGCGCATAATATTCGTTGATCCGATCGGAGTCGTCCGACAAGCAGAATGACAACTGGTCTTCGCTTAAGCGAAAGCCAAAGTATAACAGAACGACTCTGGCCACGTGCCCTTCATACGTGTCAGATGGTCTCAACTGGATGTCTCGAGCTACGGGAAACAACATATGCATGAAGCGTGGCCCCAATTAGCTCATGTAGACATCCCACACAGGTGACATCAAAAATTGATGCCAACAGTCTGGTGGTAGAATTTTATTGGGTGCGGATGCGTAGAAATGTTGAGGATATGGTGGCAAAGTGCAATGCATGTTAGTGACACAAGTACTTGACCACAATACTAGTAGGGTTAATACAACCATTAGCATTATTGGGAAATGTTTGGGAAGAAGTGACGATGAACTTCATCGAGGGATTGCCACGGTCAGAATGGTGCACGTTGATCATGGTGGTCGTGGATTCTCTGAGTAAGTATGCACATTTCATTTCCTTACGACATACCTACACATCAGTCTCGGTCATGATGGTGTTTATCTGGGAAACGGTTTGTTTGCGTAGAGTACCATAATCAATTGTTTTGGATGGAGACAAAGCGTTCCTCAGCTACTTCTGGAAAGAACTATTCAGGTTGCGAGGGACAGTCTTCAAGAGGAGCACAACATATCACCCTTAGACTGATGGATGGATGGAGGTGTTCAACAGGAATGTTGAGAGATACCTACATTGTTTTGTTTCTGATACATCGAAGTTATGGGTCAAGTTGATTCCATGGACCGAATATTGGTATAACAAGTCATACCACACCGCATCACAGACCACTCATTGTAAGATATTGTATGAGCGGGATCCACCTCATTTGGTACATTATTGACATGGCGCCATATCAGTATTCAGTGTCGATCGATACTTAGAGGAGAGGGACACGATATTAGTAGAGCTTAGGGGTATTTACTGAGAGCTCAATAAATTATGAAAATGATATTGGATGAACATAGAAGAGGTGCAGTTTGAACTAGTGGAACGTGGTCTAATTGAAGCTGAGACCCTACCGATAAAAGATATTGGCCAGAAGAAGCGAAAAAATTTCACCATGATCCTATGGACCATATGAAGTGATGAGGCACATCGAGGAAGTAATTTATCGTTTGAAGTTACTACCATCGTTCGCACTACACCCAGTTTTTCATGTGTCACAACAGAGACGTGCGATTGGGGATCATACATCCTCAACTACACTCACCGACGTTGACAAAAGAATTGGAGGTGATTTTGGAGCCATTAGAGATCGAAGGAGTGTGCCAAGGAGTAGGGGGAGAAAAAGAGGTCTTGGTTAAATGGAAGGGGCTACTAGACTATGAAGCAATGTAGGAGCTTTACGAGGTGATCCACAAGCAGTTTCCATCTTTCCATCTTGAGGACAATGAGTTTTTTTGTGAGGGGATTAATGTTACGCCTATAGAGGAGCGGATCCTCCCTGGACCGGTTGAAATGAGCCCGTCCTTCCTGGACCAGCTGAAGATAGCATAACCGGTCCACAAACAGTTCGGTCTTGGCGACAGACAGGAGCAGGGCGAACAGGGAGAGCCGAAGAAGAAGGAAAGGGAGAAGTGTGGTCCACTAGGGCCATAATCACCTATGCAAGGAGGAGAAATTAAGGGAGTGTGGAGGGAAAGTTAGGAAAGAAAGTTTTTGAAATGTTGGGAAGGGATTCTATTAAGGGGAGAACCTAGGGTTTTTATTAATGCATATTTTTGTTGTGGCTGATGTTTTCTTTCTTCTTATGATGTTCCTAGTGACGTCTAGGGTGTGGGAGAGAAGATCTACCTCTCGAATAGTAGACTAACTTTGTGCCTTGCTTGTTTTTGAGAACAACCCTTATTTATGTTTTTCCACCTATCTACTCCGATTTCGTCGTGGTTTGTTTGCTGACTTTGGTGCTGAGGCGTATCAAATTTCATTGATGAAAAACTTGCTCCTGTGTTTTCATCGTTATATATTGATTTGTATTTACTATTATTGATCCTTTTGAGCGGCTTGCTATTCTTTCTGTTAATTTCAGCATTCTCTGTAGGCAGTCTACCTGCTCCACCATCAGCCAAAATAGTTCCAAAAGGTCTAACTTGCAAGTGATTATCTATCAAAGCATCTTCTGCTATCTTCTTCCTCTCCATTAAGAAACCTTTTGTATTCAGTCTCTAACTTCTCTAATGGTTTTGCCCTCTCGATCAATGGCTGAAGTTGATCCTCCCTTTTATACCACCTCTATCAGCCTGCTTCGAATCTGGAGAAGAGCTTTTCTTATGGTGTTTTTGATTGTGATTGAGGCTCTCGGTGAGAATTTCGACTTTGCGGCCACATTTAAGAGGCTTCACATTATTCTTGTAAAGCTCACATTCGTCACCTGTCTCACGCTTTGATAGTATGAACACAACCTCCAGATCTAATTCAGCCACTGCAGAGATTGAGGGTGCCTCCGCTGCAGCCAAGATGGTGAAGTCAGGTTTCGGTGTAGCCGAATGCAGCGAAATAGGGCTGTGGCTTCTTCATTTGTTCTCAAGTGAGTTGCATGAGATAGAGGAGTGGGATCATGAGGGAGTTGAAGATGGAGGAGCTGTGTGGCTTCGGGCAGGGAAATTTGGAGTTTTAGAGCTCCTTATTCTCTACGATCACACCGTTGCTTCTCAGCGAAAGTATCGCAAGGGTTTCTGTTTGGAGACAAAGGAGAGGGGATGGAAATTTCCGAATGTCTATGTACGTTGTAATCTCGAATTGCTTTCTTGCTACCTTTAGTCACGACTGGCTCATGAATCATATCACGAGGAGGAAGGCAGTAAAAATGGTTGGAGCGAAAGATTGAATAGAGAAGTTGGATGTTTCGGAGGCCTTCACATGCAACAATGCCGTCGTTGCCTTCATAGCTACCTTAGCCACATTTCTATTGACGAAATGGATAAACAGAAGAGGGCGAGCATGGCTTAGCAGAGGAGGGATTGCGTGCATCAAGGGCTTCACATACGGCTAGGAGAGAAGAAGCAGAGAAGTGGTTTCAGTGTTTAAGACANAACAATGCCGTCGTTGCCTTCATAGCTACCTTAGCCACATTTCTATTGACGAAATGGATAAACAGAAGAGGGAGAGCATGGCTTATCAGAGGAGGGATTGCGTGCATCAAGGGCTTCACATACGGCTAGGAGAGAAGAAGCGGAGAAGTGGTTTCAGTGTTTAAGACGCTCGAACCATATGTTTTGTTAACTGAAATGAGGCTTCATTTCGATTGCAGGTACTCTAGGTGTAGGTATATCATATATGGGAATGAATGGAGCGGGAGCAGTTTCGACCGGGATTTTAGAAATAGAACTACTATAGAGATTGGGAGTAGTTATAGCTTTAAATATATTTTAATTTCTTTTCCTTTTTAATATATTTCTAAGGTCAACAAGTACCTCTCATTACCATGTTCTTCATACTAAGATAATGAAAGGCATGAAGAAGGATAAAATGTTACTGTATAGTTGTGAGTCCTAGTAGAAAAAGGACAAAAGAACGCCATCATTTGATTTTGGACATTTTAGTGGGATGGATGAAAAAAGACTCTTCATTTTGTTTATGCCAAATAGTTTGATCAATAGGATATATGTTATCTTGAAAATGCTTATCAAATTTTTCTTCCTAGT
>JXCR01146892.1:262787-401050 GCA_002079205.1 Phalaenopsis hybrid cultivar | reverse complement strand
AGAGCGAGAACAAAAAAAGTATTTGTTAAAGTAAATTTTAGTTTATTTTGGTAAAGATAATTGCTTTCTTATGTATGAATTTTTTTTAATTTAATGGAATATTAAGTTCAAAAGTAGGAAGGAGAAAATTTGAAATTTAAAATTTTTCTCAAAATTTTCATTATATTGAGGTTAATTACAAAATTTGGACCCGGTCATGGACATTTGGTCACATAGATAACCAAAAAATAATCAAAGTTTTAAAGTTTCAAAGCAAGAAAAGGCAAGAGGCATTAAGTTGCATAATAGGTTTTCATGTGTCGTCCATTTATTAGTAACATGGGTCTTTTGCCCTGGAAGTCCACTAACTGGTAGGCTCCTCCTGTGTAGCCTTTTCAACAACAAATGGTCCCTCCCAAGTTGGCTCAAATTTTCCACCTATTTTGCGGCGTGCAAAAATAGGCCTTTTGAGCATAAGTACGAGGTCACCAACTTTGCATGTCCTTAGGCAGACCAATTTGTCATGGGCTTGTACCATCTTTGCTTCGTAAAGTTCCAAGTGTTGTTGTGCTTCGAATCATTTTCCCTCAAGACTTTCCAGTTCCTTAAATCAGAGTTTTGCACTTTCTCCTATTGTGAGTTAATTAGCAACAACAACTCTAAGAGACTGTGTCTAGATTTCTAGGGGTAGCATGACCGCAGATCCGTACACGAGCATATAGGGTGTACACTAAATGGGAGTCCTGAAAGTCATCCAAAGGCCCACAAGGCTTCTAATAGTTTGTTGTGCCAATCCCTTTTATTTTCATCCAGTGTTTTCATCAAAATTTGTACCAGTGTTTTGTTGAAGGCTTTAGCCAGACCATTTGCTCTGAGATAGTAAATCATAAAATATCTCCAATCTATCTCGTGTCTTTTGATAAAATTATTGATTTTGGTGCTTTTAAAAGTTGTCCAATTGTCAAAAATTATTCTTCATGGTACTCCAAAATGGTATACAATTTGGCTTTTGAAAAATGGAAGGACATGTTGTGTCGTAACATCACGCAATGGTACTGCCTCTGCCCATTTAGAGAAGTAATCTGTAGCAGCAAGTATAAACCTGTGTCCTTTAGAAGATGGAGGGTCTATAGGACCTGTTATGTCAATGCCCCATCACTCAAATGGCCACGAGGTAACAGTTGGGTGTAGAACATTCAAAGGCTGGTGTAAGACCACCCAATGCACTTGGCATTGGTGAAATTTTTTGGCTGTATCCATGCAATCAGACATCATTGCTGGCTAATAATATTCGAGTCTTTTGATCTTCATTTTCATTTTCAGCCCTGACTGATGAGCGCCACACAGTCCAACATGTACTTATTTGATAATATTCTGTGCTTCGGCTTTGTTCAAACACCGTAGCCACATCTGGTCGAATGATCTTCTGTAGAGAACGTTTCCCACCAAGGTGTAAGACATGGCCCTTCTTGTGATATGATGTGCTTAACACTTGTATTCTGGCAGCTTTTCAGTATGCAAATATTCTTCTAATGGCTTGCGTCAATCTTATTTGATGTTTGAAACTGCATTTATTGTTTCTTCTTTTCTGAGCTTGTGTAAAGTTTCAAGGTTGATTTGAGACAAGGCATATCTTCCTTGTAATGTGATTTCAATGAGATCCTTCGGGGGACATGCCATTTCCTTAGCAAGTTTTTCTAGAGCGTCGACATGGACATTATGTCCCCTAAGAATCCCGTAGAAAGTCACATCGGGGATCTGCTCCAGCAGCTTCATTGTGTACTGATGGTATTCTATTAATCTTGATTTCAAAATTTTGTATTGTTCGATGACTTGCTGGATGACGAGTTGAGAGTCGCCATAAATGACAATGTTCGTTATATCCATAGAGATTGCCACTTCGAACCCAGTGATTAAAGCTTCATATTCCGCATTATTGTTGGTGCACGACTCTGTCAGGTGGTGTGAGAACTTCAACATACTCTTATCTGGCGTGATAAAGATCAAACCGATCCCTGTTTTGTGTGGTATCACTGTGTCTGATTCTTTGTCTTTTCTGGCTGATGAAGCACCGTCAAAGTACATCTCCCAGCATTGCGCACCAGAGAACTCCTTTTGTACTACTTACTCATCTGGTAGCTCGTCATTGAGAGAGGACCCAACTAGCAGTGGGTGTGCAGTGAGAAATTCTACTAGTATATGTCCCTTGATAGCACGGAGGGGAACAAAAATTATATCGAATTGCAATAAGATCATTGACCATCTTGCTAAACATCCGGAGAGTGTTGGTCAGGTCATTAGATGTTGCAACGGATTAACTTTTGAGATTAGGGTAATCTTATGAGGAAGCATGTAATGTCTAAGCTTTTGTGCGGCAAAAATTAACGCCAGACAATGCTTCACAATAGGTGGATACCTTATCTTCGTGGTATTAAGCGAAGACTCAAGTAGTAGAGTGCATTTTTTTTACCCTCATCATTGAATTGGGCTAAGAGGGCTCTAAGACAGTCGTCTAAGGCCGCGATATAAAGTATCAACGGTTTCCCTAGAATAGGGGCTACCAAAACAGGTGGTGTCATTAGTTATTATTTAACATCCTCAAAGGCCCGCTTGCATTTCTCTTTCCAAATGATTGGCGTCCTTTTTAATTAATGCCGAGAAAGGCTGACACCTACCTGAGAGATTAGAAATAAAAATCCTTTTTAATTAATGCCGAGAAAGGCTGACACCTACCTGAGAGATTAGAAATAAAGCATCTTAGACATGCCAACTTCCCCTGGAAGGAACGTAGTTGTTTCAAGGTTTTAGGAGGAGGTATTTCCAAGATAATTTTAATTTTATCTGGGTCGATCTCGATTGCCCGATGACGGGCAACGAATCCAAGAAATTTCCCATAAGTAACATCGAAGGCGCACTTTAAGGGATTCATTTTAAGCTCATATCGTCATAACCATTCAAACACGATCCTCAAATCATACAAATGGTCTATTTTTTAATTACTTTTGATGAACAAATCATCCATGTAGCATTCTACTTTGTTTTGGATGAGGTCATCAATAATCTTCGTCATTGCGCGCGGATATGTTGCTCTGGTGCTCTTTAGGCCGAATGGGATCACTGTGTAACAGAAATCCAATCGGTGTTCTGAAAGCTGTAAGTACTGCATCCTCGGGAGCCATCTTGATTTGGTTGTATCCCGACGATCCGTCCATGAAGGAGAAAATTTCGTGTGTTGAAGCGATATCCACCATCATTTCTGGAATTGGTAGTGGAAACTCGTCCTTTGGACATGCTTTGTTGAAATCCCTGAAGTAAACACAAACATGGATCTGTCCATTTTTCTTATTAACAGGTACAATGTTAGCTAACCACGTGGGGCATTGTTCTTCTTTTACAAAGTTGGCATCTATTAATTTCTTCACCTCGGCGATGACTTGTTGTTCTATTTCAAGGCGCATTCTCTTGGGAGCTTGTTTTACTGGGGTTATAAATTTGTCCACCCCGAGTTTATAAACAGCAACCTCTGCTGATAGTTCTGAGATTTCATTGTAGTTTCATGCGAAGCAATCTTTGAATTTTGTTAACATCAATTTTGAAGATTCTTCATCATTGAGTAGAGAACTTATAAATGTAGGTCGGGTATGTTCTTCAGTCCCGAGGTTAATCTCCTTCAATTCATCAACGGTAATTTTAATTTCCTCCTCAAATTCTGGCGGAGCATCTTCTAATAGTTGATCAATAGAGTCATCCTCTATATTGAGGCAATCCTCTTCTGACTCATAAGTAACAACCATGTAAAGATCAGAATCATCGACTGGTCTGACTGTACCAAATCTGAGACCCTCTTTAGAGTTGGGAGTTTGACTTTTAACATTCCATACTTTTTCAAAAAGTTGAAATTTATCTTTTGGTATTTGTTTTGTTAAGTTTACCTGTTGAATTAAATTTTCAACACAAGGCAAAAAGTAACTAAAAGGCAACTCCATTAATTCATTAGGATCATCATCCAAATTTACATGCTTTTCAAGCTTAGTAAAGGTAGAAGCTTGGTAAATTTTGATTGGCATTGAACCAACACTATGGACTTCCTTGACCTCTAAACTCTCAACCTTTTGAGGGAGAATCAGAGTAAGGGTCATAGCATTCACATAGTGGTATATCCGATCATATACTATTTTATATTCATTCTTCTCTGTATCTTCTAAGGATATCTCGTACTAAGGTTTCTTCTGTTTTGTCATCATTATTTCATTTTCGAAACTGTCTTCATTATTAATGTTGATAGTTGGCCTAGTTCATTCAACTATTAAGTTGATTCTTCCTCATCCACGTCGCCAGCCTCGACCTCAGGTGCGCGAACTAAAAAGAACCTCCACCAACTCGTCGTAAGGAGTGGTGGAAGATCGTTGAAGTGGATTTGAATGGCTTCCTCTTTGTGATTTTTTTGATTCTTCATTTTTATTTATTATAATTTTGCGAGAGAAGACAGTTTTCTTTGGAGGCGCATAGTAGGCAACATCTTCATGGATACTAACTTCATGCACTGAAAATGGTATTAAGTCTCCTTTGATGTAATTTTCTCGACCATTTGTGCAGTAGTTGATGCATTGGTGTAAGGATGATGGAACTATGTTTTGCTCATGAATCCATGATCAACCCAATAGAGCATTAAAAGAGGCCTTGGCGTCGATGATATGAAATTTAACGGTTGTCACGAGTTCTGCAACCTTCAAAAGTAATGTAATTTCTCGAAGGACTCTTTTTCCCTTTTATTTAAATCCTCTTAATATCATTTTATAGGTCGTAAGCTCTTGAGCTTCAATAACAAAATAGATCAATATCTGTAGGCTCATCAAGTTAAGAGATGCTCCAGGATCTACTAAAACTCTGGATAACACAAATCTGCCGACGTTGACGAAGATGTAGAGTGGACGGTTGTGGTCGGCGGTACTGAGCAGCAAATCTTCATCTGTAAAGGTTAACCCCAGGCTGTTCTTTCAACAAACAAACTTCATCTAAGGATGTGTTGGCCAATTGAGCTAAGCAAATCTCTCGGTCAAGCAAAGCTGTAACCAGTGACTCTCTCATCTCCTGTGACAAGATCAGAGCGTCGTAGATGCTTAATCGGACCGACAACTTCCTAAGATGAGCTAGCACATTGTAATCCACTTTATATGATCCTTTTATTTTATCTTGATTATGTGGTTCTTCCACTGGTGGAGGTATCTCTTCTCGGGTCATTATATGCTTTCCTTTATCTGTTGGAGTTGTTCTTAGTGGTAACACTTTTCCACTCCTTAAGTTACCTTCTGGGATTTCTTCTTCTTGAGCTACCATTGTTGAATCTTCCAGTGCCTCCCTTTTCTCAAAAAGGTCTAATGATAAGCAGCGTATTGTGGTGCTCGAGAATTGGCTCCTTGCTCCTGGTGCTGTCGTAAGCGATGTCATCAATGTCTTCTTTGAACTTGACAATGAGTTCATCAGACTCGAGGACAATTTGAGGATCATTTTGGGATCAAGATTGAAGTTAGATAGGTCATAATTAGTTATTTTATTACTATAAATAGATAAAATGTAGCCAAAATCAAAATCATTATATTCATAAGACCCTAGAGGGACAAAAACATAATCATACAAAGTCAAGGGTTCGAGGATTTTCTTCCCCTAATCCAAGACAACTAATCTGGTAGAGGCAACCCCTATCCTACCCCTCGTGCTATCAATCTTTGTAGTGACACTTTTCTTCTTCTTTTTGGTCCTTGACGATGTTGGATCTCCAGGCAAAACCTTCATGTCGGGCTTGGTATGCTGTGGACTTTGAATGGAGGCTTGACTTGATGTAGACTGGGTCTTGTTCAATATTTTATTGGATGATCTGGTCCAGAAATCATTCCATTCTTCTTCTCTGGTATGTGCATAAGATTGTTTTGATGGACCCTGTATTTTATTGAGGACCTTCTTGAGTTCATCCCAAGTTATACTACATCCATCTATTCCAGTATACGGATTGATTGGGGAAACTGGCTCAGCTGAAATCATATTTATGGAACCTTTTTCAGGTTCTCTTAAATAATCCTTTGGGATTGTTATGTTCCCTTTTTTAAGGTTCCTCTCAAGCTATTCCTTGAAGACGAAGCATCCCTCTATCGTGTGCCTTAGCAACCGGTGGTACGGGCAATGATTTGGTTGATTTTTCTTCTCTACCTCTTCGGGCTTCTTTAGGTCTGGTAATCTGAATTCCGGCTTCTTCATCAGACTTTTGAATATTTTAGGTGTAGCTTCATCTTTGAAAGAATACACCATTTATGTCATTCTGATAGGGACATTTTCTTATCCTCTGTTCGAGGTGATCTTTCTTAAGGTGGTCGCTGGTTGGATTGACTACTCAGTTTCTGAGCATACTATGATGAAGACTGGCGAGGCTCTTATGCATATATTTTTATCGGCTGCTTTCCTTTATCGATGGTCACTACTACTCCTGATTTCTTTTCAAACACTCTGGCCATCTTAGCCTTTTCGTGTGACTCCATGTGCTTGATTTCTTCTTGAAGACTGTTGGCTTTATTGAGTAGCTTCTCGAAGGATTTGATGTGAGTCCCTTGAGCATGAAAGCTACTGGTCCATGAAGGCTCTTGAGTAGAATTTCAATCCCATGATGTTCTTGTAGCTGAGGTTCATATTTCATGTTAAGGTTTCTCCACCTTAAAATATAGTCCACCAAAGTTTTGTTAGGCTTTTATCTTTCCATCATGAGCTCTCCAATATACACATGATGTTGCGCCCCAGCAAATCTTTTCACAAACAGCTGTTCCAACTCAAAAAATGTTTTAACTGACCCGTTGAGCAAGTCAGCGTACCTGTCGAAAGCAATTCCTGACAAGCTGCTAACAAACTATTGGAAGAGTAGAGTTTCACTATTCCTCGTGTTGTCATAGCTGGCTCGAAAACGTGCTATATGCTGTCTGGGATTCCCAGTCCCATCAAATATCTTGAATTTTCGGGCCACAAAACCCTTCGGGAAAGGCATGTCATCGAATTCCTCAGGGTAAGGTCTACCCTTTAAAATTAATACACCACCCTTAGATTGGGTTAAGGCATCCTGCACTTGTTCAACCATTTGCTTGAATTCATTTTCGAGTATAGCACCTGATGGGGAATCCTTTCTATGTTGCTCGTGTCTGTTTGCTAAAGCAACTTCTCTTTTTTTATCTGTGATGTGTATGATCTCCAACTAATTGATATCTAGAGAAGCCAATTGCGGTGCTTGTGATTGCCCTTGAATAGTGGCTATGGTGGTCATGGCTGCAGCCATTTCTTCTATTCTTTTCTCTAGTAGGCTAACATGTTCATCCCTTAGGATTATAGCCCTATGCAGCTCATCTACGGTGTTCTCTTTAGTGAGAGGTTGAGCCTCACACGCAGATGTGGTGGCTTTGGTTTCAATTACATGAACTTCCACGAAATCTTCCTCCGGGTAATCATTGTAATCAACATTTTCCTCATTTCCATAGGCAAAAACTCAGTATTCTCGAGCCAACATAGAAATCTCAATTCTGAGCTTCTCAACTTTTTCTTCAATTATTGATTCCTTGATCTCTTTAAGATCTGAATGACCCTGATGAACCTCCTCTTCTTATTCCTCCATCTTGTTGGCTATTGTTGTGATAATGTCAGAGTTCAAACCCTGGCTTCATTCCATATTCTTGTCCCGCGGGTTTACCGGACTGTATCGGTGCAGCGACCTTGGGTACCCATACCTTTTCCTTTTCTGACGATGATATATCAGGATGGAGTGTCTTAGTAGAAACATCGATATGTCAAGGGAAAATATGCTTCTCGTAGCGTAAACCCGCTATAGTGCCAGGTAATCATCTTGTCTTTGCCTTTGGGATTGTAGGAACATCTTCATAATGGGTGACGGGTAAGTTTTTTGGACCCAGTCTGACTTAACCGGTCAACAACTTGCAGTCCTGGTGGTAATATAGTCAGTAGTAATCACTGTGGTATCAACTCTGTTCCCTAAACAAAACCAAATGGGGATGCGAGTAGGTGGCACTACAGTTGTCTTGTGAGACTGTCGGTGGACTTGACGTCCTTCAAAATTTCCTTCTTCATGCGATGGAAAATTGCATGTCCCACTCGTTTAAGTAACTCGCTAATTGAACATCCTTCATTTGCAGCTAGCCTTTTGAAAACTACAATAAATTGGGTGATAGGAGTGAACTTATTTCTCTCCTCACCATGTCTATGAAGTTGTGGTAATGCGGCGGCAATTTTTCGGATACTCTCGTATCCATCAGTATCCATTAGAGGAGTTGCCCGTAAGAAGCTGTCGGTCACTGGAATTAAAATCTTGTCGCCCGCTTCGGAAGGATGTTTTAATTTACATACATATTTAGTTTTAGAAAAATATGAAAGCAAACTGACCACATATTTTTCATAGTTTAAATGAAAGAACGTTGTACCTCAAATCATGTATCTATCCCGAAGGATAAAAACAAAACTTGAGGATGAGGCTCGATCAAACAAACTAAGAAATATATGACATCCGTTAGGTCTGCGAAACCTTTGTAATTGCCGATAAGTTCCCCTATTTAATATAAAGAATTAAATAAGGTTTATATTAAGCTGGGTTCAGACATGCTTCCTATAATGACATAGTTAACTACATCATAAATGACCAAAGTAACCTAAGAAGACTCTCGATAAAAATCAAGAAATATTTATCTTCAAGGGATTTCAAAGGGTAGGACTTTTCAATGAGATTGAATGTAAAGGTGTGAAAGGGGATTGGTTCAAATTTGGAACATTTTGTTGTAGAGTCCAATGAAGGAAGAACTAGAAGATGTCATGGATCCAAAGAAGAACCCCGGTGACTTCCCAAGCTATCCTAATGTTTGGCTTCATTTATGAGGAAAAATATTTCAGTGTTTCATCGTGCCAATTTTATTAGTTAGGGCTTACATTTGTGTGAAACTATCACACAAATAGCCTAGAAGATATCAGGATTTAGGTCGTGACAAACGACAACCTCAGAATCTTAAGATGAGTTAGGGCTTATATTGTATAGCAGGGCTATACAAAAGGCCAAAGATAAGGTGAGGATTTACCTTTCATAAGCAAGCAACCTCGAAGTCCTATGACTTTGTTGTTTATATATAAGGAAGAAAGATTGCTTTAGTCGGGTAAGATAGGTTTTGTTGTTGAAGATGGTCATGCTGCCCACCATGCTAGCTCCAAGCTACTTGCCACGACGAGTTTGAGTTTTCTAGTGTGTCAAGTTATGATGTCAAATCAGGTGGCCCTATGGTTGAAGTTCTTTAAATTTTATGGGGTCATGTTAAAGTTGATTAGAGCGACACTAGTTAGGATCCTACGGTTCCCTCGTTCTGGCACCACTATTTTCTATTGGATTCACTTAGTCCAAATGAATTTACTAAAATCAACTTAATGACTTCAATATTTCATTTAGACTTTGGGAAGACTCGTTAGCAACCTTATGTTACCTCCTCCGAGGGATTCCCGATCATCCGATAGAGACATCTTAGTTTAGCTGCAATTGTAGTTTTGTGTGATGTTTGTGATTTAATTTTGAGTTGCTTTATATTTTGAATGCTTTGGCTGTGAATTTTATCTTGGTTGATTTTAGTTTGAGTTTTGGTTTTGGTTTTGTGGCTATCCTGAAAGTTTTAGTTTCATGCAGGGTGACATCATTTTTAGCATGCAAATTTGACTAAGCATAAAAGTATAGCATAAAAGTACAAGAAAGATGACAATGAAAACTGTAAAAGTGTACCTGGCGAGTCTTCTCGTTCCACCACTTGAAACTTAAAAGGCACATTAAAGCATTTTATATGAAATAGGAAAGTAAAATTTTAACGACCTACCTAACCTTAGGTCATATCTTGGTGGGTCCTTAGGAGTTCAATTAAGGATGATTTTGTCAAGCTAAACATATTAAGTTTAGTAGATCTCCGAGGTATCCAACAGATCTAGAGAAAGAAGCAGGTGTGTGCTACTCTCTCGCTGCCTGGTGAAAAATCCCGAGTTCTTTTAAACTTATTATAATGCTTAAAAATTCATCCTCTAAATACCCTTAGTGCTCAGTGAGCATTGATGTCTCAATTATCCCTAAGAATAGAGTAATTATCACTCGTAATTCAATTTAAGAATTATGTGGGTGAAGACCCTTAAAAAGATAAGTTTAAGAGACTTAGCCAAATTTTGACTTGGGCTTGTAGTGTTTGAAAGATGTTTTAATTTTTAATGATCTTTACTTTTTTAATCATTATTTAAATGAAACTTGATTTAGCTTAAGTCACTACTAAGCCCTTAAGATTTTGGTGAGTGTCTTAGTCATTACAAATGAAATTGACTTATAAGTGATGATGATGATTCATGTTTTTGTTTATTTTTTCATCATTAGGGGTATTAAATTATTGAGTTATTAAAACCCAAATTCATAACCTTAAATCTAGGATCATTTAATCAGCTAGACTCCCAAATTTATGTAATTTAAGGAAATTGCAAATTTATTCTTTTTTATTAGGAAAAGTGTGGTTGGTTTCTACCAGTTAACCCCTTATGTTTCGAACATCCAAATATGTTAATTAGAATAAAAAAAATTTCATTTCCCTTTCTGAAATTAGGCCAAAATGTTAATTAAGGCTAAATTTCCAAAATAATACATTTGGCTTTAAGGCTCTATCACTTCATAATTCATCAAATTTAATCCAAATGACTTTGGAATTTTTATCCTACCTCACTCATGGGTCAATTGAGACATCAGATGAGAAAGTACGATTTTTCAAAATTTAATTTATCTATATAATTATTTTTAATGCAAAAATAAGATTTTTCAAAGAAAATTCCTAACTTGACCAAGGTAAGTCCTAATCCCTTGACATTTTTACTAGAGGTAGGCTTAGACTAGAGAAGCTTTTGCACCAAATTTCATGATTTTTTGAATTTTATTTGAATTTAAGAATTATTTTAATTTTTGGAGTGTTTATTAATTATAAAATATTTTATATGTGAAAAAATAAGTTTTATATTTTCATTAAATCTCTCTGATGTCAAGGGACACAAAGAAATAAATTTCACATTTTTTTTATTTTTCTTTGAACTATTGAAATTATTTTAGTAAAAAAACATTTTTAGACTTTAAAAATTATTTTTAGCTTCAAAATTCAATATCTTTATTTAGAAAATTAGGAAAAATATCTTAATTATTCCCAAGTGCTTAGAAAGTATTTTAAAACATTTCCATGAATTTTATTATATTTGTGATTTTTATTGATTTTTAATTATTTAAATATTTAAAATAGCCTAAAAATGAAGTTTTTATTTTTACTTCAAATTTATTTTTATAAAATTCCTCTGATCACAGAGAACTCCAAAAACCAAGTTTTTATAAATTCTTGAGTAATATTTTAATTATTAAAAATCGTTTTAGAGCCAAAAATGTTAATTAACTTGAAAAATCAATTTGAGATATTAATGAACTCCAATTTTTTTCAAATTTTTATAGGGAGTCTCTCGAGTTTATATTTTAGTGGAGACAAAAAAATTGAGTCATTTAGATGTCTATGTTATCTAAAATTAATTTTTTTGTGTTTTAGGGTTGGTGAAGATTAAGTGTATTCTTAATGACTTAGCTCATGAAATTATTTCCAAAGGATCCTCTAATCATGGTGAACCTTCCAAAATTTTCTTGGAATTTTCTAAGCAATATGCTAATTAGCATAATTAATTTATGTAAATAATAGACATAAACTTGAAAAATATAGATCTATGTCTACGGACCTCCTCTAACTTTGAAAAGATCAGAAGATATCCCCTAAGATAAAGGCAACAACATGTTAAAATTTCAATCCATGGTGATATGCATATATGCATAGAGAATCAAAACATTCAAATTAGTGTTTAATTAATTAAAAATAAAATATGCATCACATGGACTTAAAATTATTTCTATATTATTCTCCTCTGTTCACTGAGCAAGAGGGTGTTTTTATTTTATTTTTATGATTTTTCTACACCAAGATATGAATTTTTAAAATAATATTTTTCTATTTAAACTCACGGCACTGGCTGTATCCTCGGCAGCTACGAAGGCATGCGTAGTGCGCTCTGGTTGGACGTCACCATCCACGTAGATGCTGACTTGACCCGTGGTTCATGTTACGAAGCGCTATCCGGCTCGATCTCCTCCGTCCATCCGATAAATGCACGATCGGACGGCTGCCCATCATCATCCCCAATAGAGTGATTCCGTAACCGTCCACACTAAAACCCTAAGATAACGGCCTAGACTCAGCCAAATCACTTTGGGTTTGATTCTATGGACTAATCTAAGTGAGACAAACAAATCCATATGGTAATCATACAATTAAATCAAGCCTAATCAAATGGAGAATCAAAATAGGCTCAAAAGGAAGAGGAGATCAATACCTTAGCTTTGAGAAGAGAAGGTTTGATCAGAGGTGCTCGACACATTCGTTGGGGTCCAAGGAGGCTAGGGATTAAGCCACTGGCTGTGGTGCAAAACCTAGGTAGGAGTTCAACCAAGCCCAATTTCAGGTGTTGGTCTAGAGTTATGCTAAAGTCTTTGTGGAAAAGGGATTTGATGGGGCTTTTCCTTCTCTCACTTTGGTGAAGGTGTGAGTGAGTTTAATTTGATTTTTGTGGAGTGTAGAACTGTGGAGAGCTCTGTCCTTGTTTTAGGCAGAGATTTGAGCTCAAAATTGAGCTTCGGCAAAGGGATTCGGGGCAATGTGGTGGTTGGATTGCATTGAGGAGGTCTCAAAGAGGCTTTGGAATTGATTTGGGGAAGTCTATGGCCGTGGAGGTGAGTTTTTATAAAAATGTCAAAGGGGTGGCTCTCAGGGCCAATGTTTGGGTGTATTGTGATTTGAGTAAGGTGGTCTCTAGGTTTGATTGGGTGAGGTTCAAGAGGAGGTGTCCCTCATTTTTAGCTTCTCCGGTGGTTAGGCTGGCCGGTCATGGCAGGGGGAGGAGGTTAGGAGCTCAGGGAGCCCAGAGGAATATGTCACAACAATTTATTGCAATGAGGTATTATTTTGGCAAAGATATCTTAAGCCTAAGAAAAAATGGAGATAAAATCTCTTAATTTGAGGGACCCTTGGCCCATGGCTCATCTGGCTTGGGTTAGATTATTTTTGGCTCAGTCTTAGAGTCCAACTAATGGTTGTGGTGGTGTTAATTTGATGGCTTTAGGGTGGTTAGACCACATTTAGTGCATGGGTCCAAGTGAGTGAAAATGACCAAAATTTGGGTTTGAGCAAGGCTAGCCATGTAAATTGGCTCAAATAAATATTGCATTTGGTGTATATGATCATAAGGAATAACTTTGTGAAGGATGAAAGTGGTTTTGAGTTCAATTGGATGGTCAATTTGGAGGAATTTTGAAATTTGATCAAATTGGGTATATTGGGCTAGGTTTGTGTATAAGTTGGGCTAGCCTTGGGTCAGGTCCAAATTGATTATTGTAAATGGTCAATAGGGATCTCATGAAGAGTTTTTAACAAAAATTGGTTGCTGATTTTGTGGTTAAGGCATTCAATTTGATGAGATTAGGTCATATGGCCAAAATTGGGGCTATGATCTAAATCAAAATTGGGCTCAAATGATGGAAAAATTGGGCTTGGATTTGGTTTAGATTAGTCATATCAAGGGTGAATTTGAGTTTATAATTAAAATTGGGGGAAATTGAGACCAATTTGATAAAAATTTGAAGTAGATTTGGAGAAAAATGGGTCTTTAAAAGGCAAATTGGGGGTTTTTGTCAAAAATGGTCAAATTGGCCAAATTGGGTCATATGGTAGTTAAGGAAAATGAAATTGGGAATATTTGAGAGGTTTTGGGAATTTTTGTGATTTTTTTTGGAATTTTTGGCTAAGGAGGGGTATTTTGCTAATTTGGCAAATTTTGGTGAATTTGCGTACTTTGGGTGTTTTCAAGGTGTTTGAAATGATTTTTGAACCAATTTGGATATTTTTGATAAATTTGAGAATTTTGGCTAAATTTGGGGTCATAAGGGTATATAGGTGATTTGGGGGAGTTTTGGGGCAAAAGGTTGGCTATCTTGGTAGAGTTGGAGTGCCAACCACCATCAATAAGTCATGGACCAATGGAAACCCCATTTTGGCTCCTCTATGTAGTGGTCTTAGCTAAACATTAGCCTAGGGTTAGCGGGTATCTTGGTAGAGTTGGAGTGCCAACCACCATCAATAAGTCATGGACCAATGGAAACCCCATTTTGGCTCCTCTATGTAGTGGTCTTAGCTAAACATTAGCCTAGGGTTAGCGGGTTTAGGGGACTACCTACATGAGCCTCCTAAAAGTATCAAGGGACCAAAGCCTAGAAGTTTAAGTATAAGATTATGAGTGATTGTAAGTGCAAGTATGTACCTTAAGCCCTAGACCAACACACAGGGTCAACTCTAAGGTCCAGCAGTCCTAAGGGCGACTCATCTTAAGTTCCCCTATAATGACCCCACCTACTAAGTGCTGGAGGTTAAGACCAATATGTGGAATTTTAAGTAGAGTAGAGAAGAGTTTGAAATTTGTAATGGTGAGGGTTTCTTTTCTAGTATTCTAAGAACAGTCAATAGGAAAGTCCTATGGCTAGATCTTAGGCTACTAAAGTGGAAAAAAAACTAAACCTTAACAAAAAGTGAGGTCAACGGATAGGGGTAGACTTCTTTTTCTCTCTATCCTGTCTATGAAGTGATGGTAATGCAGCAGCAATATTCTAGAACCTCTTGTGTCTGTTAGTGTCCACTAGAGGATGAAATCTGCTTTCTCGCAGCGGTGGATATATTTATGGTAGTTCAAACTCCTCTTGGTGAGGCTCTTCCTCGACATGTATTTCCTTAGGAGTCTGGGCTTTCGTAGCCCTTGGAACTCTTCTATTATGGTTTCTCTTCTATGTTTGAGTTAGCAGTGCAATCCTTGAACTTGATCCAATTTCAAACACTGAAGGTGAGGCAGCTAATCCTTCAGTTGGATCCTCAACAATCATTATTTGTTTTCCCTTGGCAGCGGGAAAAATAGGTTTGGTAGGTGCCACAACGATAACAGTAGTCTTGGCTTTCTTGTAGGAAGGGAAGTCCTGAAGGCAGTTCAGGTTGAACTCAACAGATGACTCCTAAATTTCTGGAGTGGTGACTTTCATCACGACGAATGGAGCAATCCTGAGAATAACCTTGAGGTCTTTAAATCTGACACCGAACTTCATGGTGGGAGAAACGTTACGGGCTTCATGGCTTGTCAGCAAGTTATAGGAAAAGGTCAGTGTTAGGTAGGCCATTGTAGCAGCTTTAAAACAGAAAGTTTTGGTGTAGATATATGACCAAAACCTTGTAATCTTAGTGCAAGCACTGAAAATTTACAGAGGTTGGTCTGTAGACTGGGTAAGTCTTAGTTTGTGGGGATCAAAAAAAGGTAAGAAAATTTTAAAGTGTACGCAGCACAACACAATTTGATTTAATTTGCAAAATAGCAAATCATATTTGGGAGGGAGATGTGAAGTGTTTAGGACCTAGTACGGGACCCATTTAATAGCACTCAATGCCCTGGTGGAACTAATCTACTAACACACCTATTGGGGTCCGACCCCACATGAAGATTTAAAGTCCTTAATGGCCTCCTGAACCTCTTTGTTCAAACGTGATTAAACAGGCAGTCCTGAAGTTCAAGGAGTTGATCATATTTTCCCAAGGCAGAAATGGGTAAAGCATGCCAACGAAAGAAGGGTAATTTTGGTTCATAAAGAACATGAACGCATTACCGATGTATGAAGATAATTTTTCTTTATTTAAATGAAGAGAAAAGCTCTTCCCCAGCGGAGTCTCCAAAAGCTGTCGACATTATTTTGGTTAAGGAGTTGCTCGCAAGAAGCTGTCGGTCAGTGGAATCAAAATCCTGTCGCCCGCTTCAAAAGGACGTTTAAGTTTAGAAAATTATGAAATCAAACTGAGCTCATATTTTTATAGTTTAAATGAAAGAGCGTTATACCTCAAATCCTATATCTATCTCAAAGGATAAACACAAAACTTTAGGATGAGGCTTGATAAAATAAACTAAGAAATATATGGCATCTGTTTGGTCTGCGAAACCGTTTTATTTGCTGACAATTTCCCCTATTTAATATGAAGAATAAAATAGTGTTTATATTAAGCTGGGTTTAAGAAAATCTTCCAATAAGGGAAAACCCTCATAGTTAATTACATCTTAAATGTCCGAAGTCATCTAAGAAAACTCTCAATAAAAATCAAGAAATATTATCTTCAAGGAATTCAAAGGAAAGTACTTTTCAATGAAATCGGACAAAGAGGTGTGAAAGGGGAATGGTTCAAATTTGGAAAATTTTGTTTTTGGAATCCAACGGAGGAAGATCTAGCGGATGTCATAGATTCAGAGGAAAAAACCTCAGTGACTTCCCAGTCTATCCCACTGTTTGAGTTTAATTTAGATGAAAAATCATTTTAGTGTTTCATCACTCAAATTTTATTAATTTTGGGCTTACAAATAGCCTAGAAGATGTGAGGATTTTAGGTCACGTCAAACGACAACCACGGAATCCTAAAACAACATAGAGCTTATATTATACAATAGAGCTATACAAATGCCTAAAGATGAGATGAGGATTTATGTTGCACCAGGAAAACAACCTCAAAGTCTTATGGCTTTGTTATTTAATTATAAGGAAAGAAGTTAGTTTAGCTGGTGAAGTCATTTTTCATTGTTGAAGATGGTCGTGCTGCCCTCTATGCCTCTTGCTGTAACGAGTTTGAGTTTTCTAGGGTATCAAGTTATGATGTCAAATCAAGTGGACTTATGGTTGAAGTTCTTTAAATTTTTATGGGGGATGTTAAAGTTGATTAGAACGACACGGATTAAGGTCCCACGGTTCCCTCGTTCCGACACCACTATTTTCTATTGGATTCACTTTGTCCAAATGAATTTACTGAATTCAACTTAATGAGTTCCATAATTTCATTTAGACCGTGGAAAGCCTCGTTAGCAATCGTAGGTTACCTCCTCCGATGAATTCCCGATCATCCAATGGAGATGTCTTAACTTAGTTGTATTTGTTATTTTGTGTGATATTTGTGATTGAATTTTGAGTTGTTTTATATTTGAATGTTGTGGAGGTGAATTTTATCTTGATTGATTTTAACTTTAGTTTTGGTTTTGGTTTGGTGTCTATCCTGATAGTTTTAGTTTTCATGCAGGGTGACGTTGTTGTGTAGCATGCAGGTTTGTATTAACATTAAAAGTATAGTATGAAAGTTTAAGAAAGAAATTGCTATAAATTGTAAATGTGTACCTGGCGAGTCTTCTCATTCCACCACCTCAAAGTCAAAATGCATGTCAAGGTTTTTTATATGAAGTAGGAAAGTAAGGTTTTGGCGACCTACCTAACCCTAGGTCATATCTTGGTGGTCCCTATTAGTTTGAATTAAGGATGATTTTGTTAAGCAAAGCACATTAAGTTTAGTAGACCTCTGAGGTATCCAACAAGTTAGGAGAAAGAAGCAGGTCCATGCTTCCCTCTCACTACCTGGTGAAAGACCTCGAGCTCATTTAAACTTATTGTGTTGCTTAATAATTCACCCTATGGACACCTTAATGCTCAATGAGCATTGTTGTCCTAATTATCCCTATGAGCAGGGTACTTATCATTTGTAATTTAATTTTAAATATTATGTGAATGAATACCATTAAAGGGGGGGCAAGCTAGTGTTGTTGGAACACTTAGCCAAATTTTGGTCCTAATTGGGCTTGTAGCTTTTTAAAGGTCTTAAATTTTAGCTACGTTTTCTTTTCTAATCCTTGCTTAATCAATCTTGATTTAACTTATATCACTATTAAGCCTTTAAGACCTAGGTGAGTGTCTTAATTTATTTTGAAAAGGTTAAATTTTGAGTGATCATGATTCATTATTTGAATTTCATTTGAACCTCAAATAGGGGTATTAAATTGATTAATTATTGACTTCAAAAGTCGTACCCCTAAGTCCTAGGTTTTTTTAATTTTGATAAACTTCCAAATTTTAATAATTTAGAAATTTATTAATTTATCCTTTTAATTTAGAAAGTGAGGTTGGATTCTACCAATTAATCCCCATTTAATTTCAGTCTTCCAAACAAGTTAATTAAGATAAGAGGTTGTCCATTTCCCTCCTTGAATTATACCTAAATGTTAATTAAGGCCAAATTCCTAAAATTACACTTTTGCCCCTAAGGCTCTAACACTTCATAGTTTGTCAAATTCAAATCAAATGACTTTAAAAATTTTATCCTGCCTCATTCATGAGTAAATTAAGACATTAAAGGAGAAAATGTAATTTTTCAAAATTTAATTTATATAATTATTTTCATGCAAATTTTGAATTTTTCAAAGAAAATTTGCTAACATAACCAAGTGGAAGCCTAATTAATCGAAATTTTTACTAGAGGTAGAGCTAGATCAGAAATCCATTTGGACAAAATTTCATGATTTTTTAAATTTTATTTGAATTATCATAATTATTTTAATTTCTGAGGTATTTAATACATATAAAATATTTTAAATAGGGAAGATTAAGTCTTGAATTTTTAAAAAATCTTCCTAAGGTCAGAGAACCCAAAGAAGTAAATTTTATATTTTTTCTCAATTTCTTTGATTTATTGCAATTATATTGGTGGAAATCCATTTTTAGCCTTTAAAATGTATTTTAATATTCAAAATACAATAACTTTATTTAAAAAAACAGGAAAAATATTCCAATTGTTTCTAAGTGCTTAGAAAAAAGTATAGAACATTTCTATGAATTTTATTATTCTTGTGATTTTTGTAAATTTTTTATTATTTAAGTATTTAAAATAGGCTAAAATTGAAGTTTTTATTTTAATTACCTTTTTATTTTTATAAAATTCCTTTGGTCACAGAGAACTCCAAAAATAAGTTTTCATAATTTTTTGAGTTATATTTTGATCATTAAAAATCATTTTAGTGCCAAAAAGGATATTCAACCTGAAAAAGCAATTTAGGCCATCAAATGGACTCAAAATGCTTTAAATTTTTATGGGGGGTTCTATAGATTTTAGAAAATAGTCGAGATAAAATATTAAGTCATTTCGATGTTTATATTTTACAAAATAAATTATCTTAGTGATTTATGGTTTATAAAGATTAGGTACATTTTAAATGACTTGATTCATGAGAAATTTTCCTAAGGGTTCTCTACTCATAGTAAACCTTCCAAAATTTTATTAGATTTTTCTTAAGTAATATGCTAATAATTATGATTAATTTAAGCACACAATGTGCATAAACTTGAAAAATATGGATCTCTGTCTAGAGGTCTCCTCTCGCTTTGGAAAATTCAGAAAAAGTTCCCCTTGATAGAGGCTATAACATGCCAAAAATTCAAGCCATGATGAAATGCCTATATGCATGGGGAATCAAAAGACTCAAGACAGTGTTTAAATAATTAGAAATAGAGCATGCATCAAATGTAACTCAAATTATTTCCACATTGTTCTCCTCTGTTCACTGAGCAAAAGGGTATTTTTATTTTATTTTTGTGATTTTTCTACACTAATATTTGAATTTTTAGAGTTAGGGGTCATTTTCTGATTTTTTTAAATTCCCTATTTATCTATTTAAAGGAGCGGTGCTGACTGGATCCTATGCAGCTCCAAAGCTCCGCGCGGCATGCTCCCATTTGACTTTGTTGTCCACGCTAGCAGCCACGCGCCCCATGGTTCAGGTAAAGAAGTGTTGTCTGGCTTCATCTTGACCGTCCATCCGTTACACGCCTGATCGAGCAGTGCTTCATCATCATCCCCAATGGCCTAGCCCAAGAACCGTCCATCTTCAAGGCTTGATATCCCCCTCATTTTTTATCCAAATTGAATAAATTTTTTTTGAAATGTTCGTTTAGACCAGAGGAACATATCTATACGGTTAAGATACCACAAAATTAAACCCAAGAAATGAAGAATTAAAAGAGGCTCGAGATGAGGAGGAGTTCAATACCTTTGCATTGAGAAGGGAGGTTTCAATTAGAGATGCTTGGCATGTTCATTGGAGTCTAAGGAGGCTATGGATTGAGCCTCTGTTTGTGGTGAAATTCCTAGACCCAAATTCGACCAAGGATAATTTCGAGTGTTGATCAAAGTCTGTATTAGAGGCTCTGTAGAAGAGGGATTTGATGGGACTTTGGCTTCTTTCAATGTTGTGAAGGTGTGGGTAAGTTAAATTTTAGTTTGTCGGAATATGGAGGTGTATTGAGCTTTGTCCTAGTTTGAGGTCGAAGTTTGAGCTCAAAATTGAGCTTCCACAGTGGGAATCAGTGGGGGAAGATGGTTGGATTGCACTGAGGATGCCTCAAAGAAGCTCTGTGAGTGATTTGGGAGGCACTCTCTGAGAAATTTTCAACACTCCCTCCATGGCCGTGAAGATGAGCTCTTATAAAATGGCTAAGGGGTGGCTGTCATGGCCAATTGGGGGGTGTAATGTGGTGCATAGGTGGAGGGCAGAGAGGATCCAACATCTCATTTGTGTGAGGTGGCCTCTTGGTTTTATTTGGGTGAGACTCAAGGAGAGGTGGCCCTCAATTTTGGCTTTTTTGGTGATTAGACCGGCCAGCCATGGTAGGGGGAGGTAGCTAGGAGCTCACGGAACCCAGGGGAATCTGTCACAACAATTTAGTGGGCTGAGGTTTAGTTTTAGCAAAAAGATCTTAAGCCTAAGAAAATATGGAAATCAAATCCCTTAATTTTTGGAACCATTGGTCCATGACTCACTTAGCTTGGGTTAGGTGAGTTTTGGCTCAGTCTTAAGGTCCAACTAATTGTTGTGGATTCATTAATTTTGTGACTTTGGGGTGGTTATGCCACATTTAGTTCATGGGTCCAAGTGGGTGAAAATGACCAAAAATTAGGTTTAGGCTGGGTTAGCCATGTCAATTAGTCCAAATAAATCTAGAATTTGGTGTAAATAGTAGTAAGGAACAATTTTGGTGAAGGATGAAAAGGGTTTTGAGTTCAATTGGAGGGTCAATTTGAAGGATTTTGGAGATTTGGTCATTTTGGGCATGTTGGCTAGACTTGGGTCTAGATTGGGCTAGCCTTGGGCTAAGTCCAAATTTATTGTTGAGAATGATCAATAGGAATTCCATGAAGAGTTTTCAACATGAATTGGAGCCAATTTTGGGAATAAGGCATTCAATTTGGTGAAATTTGGGGACAGCAAAATTGGGGCAAATTTGGTGATTTTTGGACTTAAGTTGAAATTAAGTGAAATTGAGGTTTCAACAAGGCCAATTTAAGGTCAAGTTTTATGTGTAGGGATTTTATGAAGAGTTTAAAACATCAATTGTGGTCAATAGAGTGGGCTATGGGTTCAATTTGGTGAGATTAGGTCGAGTGCCCAAAATTTGGGGTTTGACCTATATCAAAATTGAGCTCGAAGAATGGGCCAATTGAGCTTGAATTTAGTTTATTTTGGTCACATTGAGGGTGAATTTGAGTTTGGGATTGAAATTTGGGGAGATTGGAATCAAATTGATGGACATTTGAGTTGAATTTGGGGAGATTTGGGCCNAAATGACTTGATTCATGAGAAATTTTCCTAAGGGTTCTCTACTCATAGTAAACCTTCCAAAATTTTATTAGAATTTTCCTACATAATATGCTAATAATTATGATTAATTTAAGCACATAATGTGCATAAACTTGAATAATATGGATCTCTGTCTAGAGGTCTCCTCTCGCTTTGGAAAAATCAGGAAAAGTTTCCCTTGATAGAGCCTATAACATGCCAAAAATTCAAGCCATGGTGAAATGTCTATATGCATGGGGAATCAAAAGACTCAAGACAGTGTTAAAATATCTAGAAATAGAGCATGCATCAAATGGAATTCAAATTATTTCCACATTGTTCTCCTCTGTTCACTGAGAAAAAGGGTATTTTTATTTTAATTTTGTGATTTTTCTACACTAATATATGAATTTTTAAAGTTAGGGGTCATTTTCTGATTTTTTTAAATTCCCTATTTATCTATTTAAAGGAGCGGTGCTGACTGGATCCTATGCAGCTCTAAAGCTCCGCGCGGCACGCTCCCATTTGATGTTGCTGTCCACGCGCCCCGCGGTTCATGTAAAGAAGCATTGCCTGGCTTCATCTTGACCGTCCATCCGATACACGCTTGATCGAGCAGCGCTTCATCATCATCCCTAATGGCCTAGCCCGAGAACCGTCCATCTTCAAGGCTTGATATCCCCCTCATTTTTTAACCAAATTGAATGATTTTTTTTTAATTTTCATTTAGACCAGAGGAACATATCTATACGGTTAAGATGCCATGAAATCATACCCAAGAAATGGAGAATTAAAAGAGGCTTGAGATGAGGAGGAGTTCAATACCTTTGCGTTGAGAAGGGAGGTTTCAATTAGAGATCCTTGGCATGTTCATTGGAGTCTAAGGAGGCTATGGATTGAGCCTCTGGTTGTGGTGAAATGCCTAGACCCAAATTTGACCAAGGCCAATTTTGGGTGTTGATCAAAGTTTGTATTAGAGGCTCTGTGGAAGAGGGATTTGATGGGAATTTGGATTCTTTCAATGTTGTGAAGGTGTGGGTAAGTTAAATTTTAGTTTGTCGGACTATGGAGGTGTATTGAGCTTTGTCCTAGTTTGAGACAAAAGTTTGAGCTCAAAATTGAGCTTCCACAGTGGGAATCAGTGGGGTAAGATGGTTGGATTGCACTGAGGAGGTCTCAAAGAAGCTCTGTGAGTGATTTGGGATGCTCTCTCTGAGAAAATTTCAACACTCCCTCCATGGCTAAGGGGTGGCTGTCATGGCCAATTGGGGGGTGTAATGTGGTGCTTAAGTGGAGGGCAAAGAGGCTCCAACATCTCATTTGTCTGAGGTGGCCTCTTGGTTTTATTTGGGTGAGACTTAAGGGGAGGTGGCCCTCAGTTTTGGTTTTTTTGGTGATTAGACCGGTCAGCCATGGTAGGGGGAGGTAGCTAGGAGCTCAGGGAACCCAGGGGAATCTGTCACAACAATTTAATGGGCTGAGGTTTAGTTTTAGCAAAAAGATCTTAGGCCTAAGAAAATATGGAAATCAAATCCCTTAATTTTTGGAACCATTGGTCCATGACTCACTTAGCTTGGGTTAGGTGAGTTTTGGCGCAGTCTTAGGGTTCAACTAATTTTGTGACTTTGGGGTGGTTAGGCCACATTTAGTTCATAGGTCCAAGTGGGTGAAAATGACCAAAAATTGGGTTTAGTCTAGGTTATCCATGTCAATTAGTCCAAATAAATTTGGAATTTGGTGTAAATAGTAGTAAGGAACAATTTTGGTGAAGGATGAAAAGGGTTTTGAGTCCAATTGGAGGGTCAATTTGAAGGATTTTAGAGATTTGGTCATTTTGGGCATGTATGCTAGACTTGGGTCTAGATTGGGCTAGCCTTGGGCTAAGTCCAAATTTATTGTTGAGAATGATCAATAGGAATTCCATGAATAGTTTTCAACATGAATTGAGGCCAATATTGGGAATAAGGCATTCAATTTGGTGAAATTTGGGGACATAGCCAAATTGGGGCAAATTTGGGGATTTTTGGACTTAAGTTGAAATTAGTGAAATTGAGGTTTCACCAAGGCCAATTGAAGGTCAAGTTTGAAGTGTAAGGATTTTATGAAGAGTTTAAAACATCAATTGTGGTCAATAGAGTGGGCTATGGGTTCAATATGGTGAGATTAGGTCGTGTGCCCAAAATTGGGGGTTTGACCTATATCAAAATTGAGCTCGAAGAATGGGCCAATTGAGCTTGAATTTTGTTTATTTTGGTCACATTGAGGGTGAATTTGAGTTTGGGATTGAAATTTGGGGAGATTAGAATCAAATTGATGGACATTTGAGTTGAATTTGGGGAGATTTGGGCATTTCAAGGAAATTTTGGGGTTTTGATCAAAGATGGTCAAATTGGCCAAATTAGTGCATGTGAAAGTTAAGAAAAATTAAATTGAGAATATTTGGAATATTTTGGAAATTTTTGGGATTTTTTAGAATTTTTTAAATTTTGGGCCCAAGAGGGGCATTTTGGTAATTTGGCAACTTTTTGGTGATTTTGGGTAATTTGGGTATTTTCAAAAGAATTGAAATGATTTTTGAACAAGTTTGGATATTTTGGATAAATTTGGGAATTTTGGTCAAATTTAAATTTTCAAGGGTACTTTGGTAATTTGGGGGAGTTTAAGGGTAAAAGACCAGACTGAGTATTTTGGGTAAAATTAGGGAACTAAACAACAAAAGTAAGCCATGAACTAATGGAAACCCCATTTGGGTCCTTTATGTACTAGTCTTATCTAAAGCCTAGTCTAGGGCTAGTAGGTTTAAGGGACCATCTACATGAGTTTCTTAAAGGCTTAAGGGACCAAAGTCAGGAAATTCTGGGTTTAGGGTAGTGAGTGATTGTGAGTGAAGTGAGTGTCTTAGCTCTAGAACAACACCCAAGGTCAACCTTAAGGTCAAATAGCCCTATAGTAACTCTCCTTGAGCTCCCCCATAATGATGCCACCTACTAAGTGCTAGAGATTAGCACCAATATGTGGAACTTCAAGTTGAGTAAAGAAGGGTTTAAAATTTCTAATGGTGAGGGTGCCTTTTCTAGTTTTCTAAGAATAGTCAATAGGAAGTTCCTATGGCTAGACCCTAGGCTACTAAAGAGAAAGACTAAAACTTAACCAACAGTGAGTTCAACATATGTTTTCTTGTGTTTTTGGTAGTAGGTACATCAAATTGTAGAATTTAGAGTGATTGGAGCAAAAGGAAAAAAATGGACCAAATCGGAGAAAACTGGAGCAAATCAGGTCAAATCGGGGCTCACCGAAGCTAAGGGGACCTAACCTAGAAAATTAAGTGCCTCTTCTTGGTGATTAAGCACCAAAAATGGTGCTTAGGTGCCACCAGACAGAGAGGAGGGCGCCTAGGCGCCCCAAAATCGGTGCTTAGGCGCCGGTGACAGTTTTCAATATAACTTCTAGAACATACGTCGGATTTGGATGATTTTTGAAGTAGTGCTTCGTGTATCTCTTAAGGAATTCATTGGAATTAATAAAATGGACTTTCTAGATGAATTTAGGGTGCTTATATTTAGTTTTAATGAGGCACATAAGGCACCATTTGGAAGATTCAATGAATATGAACAATTTTGAAGAGACACTTAACCATCTCTTGAAATTATAAAAAAAAAAGCTTAGAAATGGTTTTAAAATAACTCTTAGACTCTTAAATTAATTGAGAGAGGAGAAGAAGACTTGGAGAAGAAGGCTTGGGCGTGAGCCACAAGCGGGGCGGCAAGGTGAGAGAGAAAGAGAAAGAGTGAAAGATTTCTTCTTTTCTTTTCACTTTTTTCTTGGAGAGGATTATATGGAAATTGCTTTTTATATACAAGGAAAGTTTGATTTCTATCAGAGATAAGTATTTTAATTGTAATTTGATTTGAATTTAGTACCTTGTTTGTATGGTTTCCAAAGTCTTTGTTCAATGAAAAGTTCTTGTTGTTTCTTCATATGTAGTGAGTAGTTTTCTTTACTCTTCCCTCTTGTAATGAATTAGTATGCATGTGCAGGATATAGAATCGAGTAGAGTGAGAATATATTGTGATGATTTTATTCTTTTTTTCATTTACATGTAAAATTGATAAACTTGCATGTCAAAATCTTTTATGAGAACATATAAGATCTGGAATGGTATTGTCTCAATCAACTATGGTAGAATCACATGAGATTGTATGGATGAGAATGTGGTCCATATAGTTAAGTACATATAAATAGGGAAATAATATTTAAGGGTGTAAAATTAGAGGACTTTAGAGTTACAGGCTAAATCCCCTAATTTGGTCTATTGTTTTAGGTTTTGATGCGCGATGTTAGCCTCCAAGTGGATGGATAAGAGGGAACTCTAGAGTGAGAGCTAGTATCTGGCTTGCCTAGCCAGTCTTCAAAACTATTCAAACTTTAAATTAACAAATGTTCTTTATAACATCTCTAGTAAGAGTAAAGAATGTAATTGCTCCTATTTGTCATAATCTCTCTCACCACTTGTTTCACTTTTACACATGTCACTACTTTCAATGCATGAGGAAGAGTACTTTTAACATATTAAACCTCACTTTCTGATTTTCACTAAGTACTTTATTTTAGTAGTAGAAGTATTATTGTTCTGATAGTTGTAGGATATAATCAAAACCAAACCTTTATCAACCTTCCAAGCTAGGGTGTGTTATTCTAGACTAGAATTCTCTTAAAAGCCATAGTGATTAACCTTGATCTCCGTGGGATCGATCCTCAGGGCTTAATCATAAAGTCATATATTACTTGATAATGATACGTATACTTGCGTAAAATCCCTAGAAAGATAATTGAAATCTTACTTTGCTTGAGATCAAGTTTTCGGTGTTATTACCAGGGATTAAAATCTTCATGTAGTGGTGTCAACTTCCTAAATTCTACATATAAAATAATATTGGGATCATGTGTGGCGTGTGTGAGTGTAAAAATGAAGAGAATCTTTAAAGATTTTAGAATAGGAGTAGAAATGTAGATTTCTCGTACTTTGGTGAGATTAGTGACGGGATTTATAGAGAATATGTAAGAGAAAGTTCTAGCATTGCATGAATCAGCGGGTGACTTTGTGGAGAGTTTTTCATCTTTATTTCATGGGAAAAAGCTAAGTATTGTGTTCTTCATTATCTTATGATTTTGTAAACACTAATCTAGTGGACTTGCTTTGATGAAGTGAAATTTTCGGTTGTGTTTTCTTCATGTTTTTTAATGTGTTTTTCATACTCTTTCTTCTTATTAGGAAATAGTGGCATAAGAAAATTATGTCATTTATTTCCTTTTACTTTTCTTTTGCAATGAGTAGGATTCATGTTTAGGATTTTGGGATGCATGCTTGACCAAAGGAAAATATGTTGAGATTTTCATTCCTATTTTACACTGTTTTTGATGATATTGCACTTTAAAGAAATGTATTTTTGATGTTTTGTTGCAGGAATGATAAATCAGGGTAATTGGAGCAAAAAGATGCAAAAAGGAGCGAATTTGGAGCGAAAATGACCAAAATGTGAAGATTTGAACTAGGGTGCCGACGGCGAGCCCAACGGCGCCGACGATGGACTTTTCCTGAAACTCCAGATTTAATTAACTTAGAAGGCCCACCGACAGTGCCCTCGAGGCCACTGATGGTGAGATCAGTGGTTATGTCCAAAAATGCGATGGATGAGGATAAATTTTGGAGGGGTGCTTAGACAACTCTTGAAAAAACTCATCCACAACTTTAAAAGAAGATTTTGGCAAAAAATTGGAGAAGTCCTAGAGGTCCAGGGGGAAGAGTTGTGTTAAGTGTGAAGAGTTTAATAGAGAGTCTATTGTGAGGAATTCTTTGAGAGATTGTAAGAGTGGAGGGAAAGTGAGAGATTTCTTCCTCCTTTCCTTGTGAGGAATTCTTTAAGAGATTGTAAGAGTGGAGGGAAAGTGAGAGATTTCTTCCTCCTTCCCGCTTCGAAGAGGAATTCTGTGTGTTGTAAAGAAAGAGAGAGATTCAAAGGAACTTTGAGGAGTTTGCTTGAGGAGAAATAGGAGATAAGTGTTATTTACTTGTTGTAGTTTGTATGACTTTGCTTTTATTTATGAATTCTGAGTTTTGTTGGGTTTTCCCCACGAGATCTGAGTA
Organism: Phalaenopsis hybrid cultivar; assembly: GCA_002079205.1. Lineage (NCBI taxonomy): Eukaryota > Viridiplantae > Streptophyta > Magnoliopsida > Asparagales > Orchidaceae > Phalaenopsis > Phalaenopsis hybrid cultivar. Next base: position 373,308 of record JXCR01146892.1, on the reverse strand, counting down.
GTTTCTTTGTGTTTCNTGTCAGTACTGCAGTTTTTTTGATCAATAGGGGGTCATCTAATCCATTAAATTGTGAATTACTTGAAGAAGTTTGGAGTGGGAAGGAGGTAAAATTTTCTCACCTTAAGACTTGGTTGTCTTTATTATATTCTCATTAATCTTGATGCTCAAATTAAGTTTGAGGCTAAGTCAAGGAAGAGTTATTTCATTGGCTATGGAGATGAGGCATTTGGATATCATTTCTGGGATGATTAGAGTCAGAAGATCATTAGGAGCAGGAATGTGATTTTCAATGAGAATGTTATGTACAAGGACAAGTCCAGTACAATTTCTGAAACAACACTGAAGGAATCTGAGTTGGTAAGATTTGAAGATTTACCAGAGATCACAGTGCATGACAAAGATGGAGGTGATGAGGAGAGTGGATCTGGGACATCCACTCCTATTGTTCCACAGTCAGTTTCAGAGCAGTCTACCTTTATAATTGCAGTTCACATGTCAGAAAGGGATAGACGTTCTCCACAGTGTTATTCTCTGACTTTGAACTACATTATGTTTATAGATGGTGGAGAACCTCAGAGTTATGAAGAAATCTTTCAAGATGAAAATTCGAGCAAGTGGGAGGTTGCAATGAAGGAGGAGATGTATTCTCTGCTAGAAAATCAGAGTTGGGAGTTAGTAGATCTTTCATCTGGGAAGAAATCATTACACAATAAGTGGGTGTACCGGGTTAAGACTGAGCATGATGGTAGTAAAATGTACAAGGCTAGACTTGTTGTAAAGGGTTTTCAGCAGATGCACGATATTGATTATTTAGAGATTTTCTCTCCTGTGGTGAATCTTACAACCAACAGAATGGAACTGTATATGGTGGCTACTGAAGATCTCCTCCTTGAGTAGTTAGATGTGAAGACAACTTTTCTTCATGGGGATATTGAAGAAGACATCTACACACATCAACCCGAAAGGTTCGTGGTACAGGGAAAGAAGATTCAGTTTGTAGATTGAAGAAGAGCTTGTATGGCCTAAAACAAGCTCCTAGACAGTGGTACAAGAAATTTGATAATTTCATCACAGTGCAGGGTACATCAAATGTCGGGCAGATCACTGTTGCTACATCAGTTTTTTTTACAATTCCTATATTATCTTACTGCTTTATGTGGATGATATGTTTATTGCAGGTGCTAGTTGACCAAAGGAAAAATATGTTGAGATTTTGTATTGTTTTTAATGATATTACACTTTAAAGAATAAAAATGTTGAGATTTTCATTCTTATTTTATATTGTTTTTGATGATATTGCACTTTAAGGAAAGAATTTTTGATGTTTTGTTGCAGGAATGATGAATTAGGGTCATTAGAGCAAAAAGATGCAAAAAAGAGCGAATTTGGAGCGAAAGGACCAAAATGTGAAGAATTGAACTAGGGCGCCGACGGCGAGCCCAACGGCACCAACGACGAGAATTTCCCGAGACTCCAGAATTAATTCACTTAGAAGGCCCGCCGACGGCGCCCTCGAGGCCACCGACGGCGAGATCGGCAGTTATGTCCAATTAGGCATTGGATAAGGACGAATTTTGGAGGGGTGCTTAGGCAACTTTTGGGAAAGCTCATCCACAACTTTAAAAGAAGATTTTGGCCAAAAATTGAGAAGACTCTAGAGTCCTAGAGAGGGGGAGACTCAAAATTGAAGTGTGAAACAAGTGTTGAGAGTCTAAATTGTGAGGAATTCTTCGAGAGATTGTAAGCGTAAAGGGAAAGTGAGAGATTTCTTCCTCCTTGCCGCTTCGAAGAAGAATTTTGTGTGTTGTAAATAAAGAAAGAGATTCAGAGGAACTTCAAGGAGTTTTTTTTGGGAGAAATTAGAGATAAATTTATTTATTATTGTTNTTAATTTACTTTCAATTTGGCCAATTGATTTGTTAAAATTTGTTGAGTTTTATAACTAAAGTGAAGATTACATCCAAGATTCTGGGAGGTCAAAGCCCTTGAAGTTGGGTGCAAATAAATAGGGAAGTAAAATTATCGGGCGTAGAATTGGAGATTTTAGAGTGACAAACTAAAATCCCCAATTCGGCCTATCATTTGGGTGCTAAAGTGTAGATGTTAGCCCTCAAGTGAGGGGAATGTGGGAGCTCCAAAGTGAGTGCCGGTATCCTCCCAACCTAGCCGCAGATTCAGTAAATAATCGTAGGATTAGTCAATTTTCTTTATGCCTGGACCATAGGGTAAAGAATATGTATGCTCCTATTTGGCACAATGCAATTTGAGCTGATTCACTTTATCCATTCACTATAATTTCCTGACAAGGAGAGAGATGCTTTCTTATATATTGAATATCACATTAAAAACCTTATTAGTATAATTTGTTATTTAAGAGTTATTAAAATTAAATATTTATTTAAATTTCCTATTAGGGACAGATAAGCAATTTGAATTCTATTGTTGCGATAAAGTATTATTTTTCTAAAATCTTAGTTCGTAGTTCTAATATTACTCCCTTTGGGATTGATATCTAGGACACCATTAGAGCCCTATATTACTTGAGCGATACATATATTTGTGAAAATAAGTGTGACTTTACCATTATTGAATATTATATATATACATCTTTATCAAATCTATAATTGCTATTAAGTTTTTGGTGTGGTTGTTGAGGAATTAAATCTTTTAGGAGCAGTATTAAATACTTGTATTTTTAAGCATATATAAAGTCGCTTTCAAGTTTTTGGCGCCGTTTCCGAGGAGAAAACAAGAGTCATAATTAGAGTAACGGTTAAATTAGGATTATTAGAAAATTTTTACTTGAATTGCAATTTATTTTCATATTTAGTTAACTGTTTTACTATGTACCAATTTCAAATTGTATGCATAAATTTGAACCTGAAAATCTAATACCCTACGATTTGGATNTACAACTAAAGTGAAGATTACATCCAAGATTCAGGGAGGTCAATGCCCTTGGAAGTTGGGTGCAAATAAATACGGAAAGATTACTATCGGGCATAGAATTGGAGATTTTAGAGTGACAGACTAAAATCCCAATTCGGTCCTATCGTTTGGGTGCTGATGTGTAGATGTTACCCCTCAGGTGAGGGGAACGTGGGAGCTCCGAAGTANATTGATTTGTTAAAATATGTTGAGTTTTACAACTAAAGTGAATGTTACATCCAAGATTCAGGGAGGTCAAAGACCTTGGAAGTTGGGTGCAATTAAATAGGGAAATATTATTATCAGGCGAAGAATTGGAGGTTTTAGAGTGACAGACTAAAATTGCCAATTCGGTCCTATCTTTTGGGTGCAGATGTGTAGATGTTAGCCCTCAAGTGAGGGGAACATGGGAGCTCCGAAGTGAGTGACAATATCCTCTAAGCCTAGCCGCAGAATGAGTAACCAAGCATTGATTAGTCAATGTTCTTTATGCCTAGACCAAAGGGTAAAGAATAGGTATGCTCCTATTTGACACCATATAAATTGAACTAATTCAATTTAGTCCATTCACTATAATTTCTTGACAAGGAGAATGATGCTTTCTAAACCCTACTTTATATCATTAGTTATTTATTAGTTATTAAAATTATCCTAACATTCACTATAATTTATTGACAAGGAGAAGGATGCTTTCTTATATATTGAATATCACAATTAAACCTCTATAATTTCTTGACAAGGACAAGGATGCTTTCTTATATATTGAATATCACAATTAAACCCTACATTTCTTGACAAGGAGAAGGATGCTTTCTTATATATTGAATATCACAATTAAGCCCTACTTTTTATCATTAATTATTTATTAGTTATTAAAATTATCTATTTATTTCAATTGCCTATTAGTGACAGATAAGCATATTGAACATTGTTGTTGTGATTAAAGTCTTACTTTTCTAAGGTCTTAGTCCGTAATTCAAAACTACTCCCTGTGCGATCGATATCTAGGACTCCATTAGAGCCCTATATTATTTGAGCGATATACTTGCGTTGACAAATTTGACTTTAACATTATTGAATATTATATTTATACATCTTAATCAAATCAAACACATCTATAAAGTCGCGATCAAGTTTTTGGACGCCGTTGCTGGATATTAAATCTTCTAGTAGACCCATCAAATTACTGGCGATCAAGTCTTTGGACGCGTTGACAAATTCTTATATTTGTCGATTTGATGAATTCTTATATTTATCAAATTAAATCTTCTACTAGTGCCATCAAATAAGATTAGAATATCTATCACATAATTAATGATATTTTAATCTCGATAAATGATCAGTAATTTGATTATTAGTTCTCTTTTTATCAATAGCCACAAAATCAAACTCTTGCATCAAAAGTAATCATCTAATTAACCTTGGTTTGACATCCTTCTTTTGCATGAAATATTTAATAGCAGAGTAATCCGTGTGCACGACACATTTAGTCCCAATTAAATAAGATCTAAATTTGTCAAAAGCATACACTTTAGCAGTAACTCTTATTCTGTATTGTTAAGAGTTTTACTAACGTAGTATATAACTTTAAAAATCTTATCATACCTTTGTTTAAGAACAGCTCCAATAGCATAATCATTAGCATCACTCATCAGTTTGAACGGTCTCACCCAGTTAGGTGAAACTGTTATAGGGGCTGTGATTAGTTTTTTTTTAATAACTCAAAGACATTTAAACAATCTTTAGTAAACTCAAATTTCTTATCCTTTTCTAAAAGTTGGCAAAGAACTTTGGTAATTTTTGAAAAATCCTTAATAAAATGTTTGTAAAAACCAACATGTCTAAGAAAACTTCTTACCCCTCTTACATTAGTAGGAGATGTTAATTAAGATATAACTTGATTTTTTTTAGGGTCTACTTCCATACCATTTTCCGAAATTTTATGCCCAAACACTATTCCTCCTGCAACCAAAAATTAACATTTCTCCCAATTTAGAACTAAATTAGTTCTTTCACAAAACTCCAAAACTTTTTTTCATGATAATTTAAGCATGCGTCAAATGATGTTCTAAATATAGAGAAATCATCCATAAACACTTCTATTCCATCATCAATTAACTTACTAAATATAGACATCATACATCTCTGGAATGTTGCAGATGCATTACATAATCCGAAAGGCATTAAAATATGGACATCATACATCTCTGGAATGTTGCAGGTGCATTACATAATCCGAAAGACATTTCGAAAAGCAAAAGTTCCAAAAGAACTAGTAAATGTTGTCTTTTCTTGATCCTCAGGAGCAATATATTCCAAAAGGACTAGTAAATGTTGTCTTTTCTTGATCCTTAGGAGCAATAGGAATTTGATCGTAACCAAAAGGACTAGTAAATGTTGTCTTTTCTTGATCCTCAGGAGCAATAGAAATTTGATGGTAGCTAGTATATCCATCTAAAAAATAAAAATATTTGTGCCCAACAAGTGTATCCAATATTTGGTCTAGGAATGGTAAAGGGAATTGATCTTTCCTAGTGGCAGTGTTTAATTTTCTACAATCAATGCAAATACGCCACCCAGTAACTTGTCTGATAGGCATTAATTCATTATTCTCTTGTGCTTCAGCAGTCACCCTTCTTTTCTTAGGAACACAATGAATTGGACTTACCCAAGCATTGTCCGAAATAGGATATATAATTCCAGCGTCCAACCATTTCAAAATTTCCTTTTTGACTACTTCTTTCATCATTGGGTTCAATCTGCTTTGTGGATCAACTCTTGGTTTATATTGTTCATCTAGTATAATTCTATTCATACAGATTGAAGGATTGATTCCATTAATATCAGCTAAGGTCAAACAAAAAGCTTTCTTATATCTTTTTAATGTGTCCAAAAGTCTTTGCTCTTGCAAATCATTTAACACTGAAGATATAATAACAGGTAATGTAGATGAGTTTCCCAGAAACACAAACTTCAAGTAGTTAGGAAATGTTTTCAACTCAAGTTCAGGTGGTTTTATAATTGTGAGAACTAGATTCTTATCAGCATTTCCTATAATATCCAGCATCTCAAATCTTCCTTGAACATAATCAAATTCTTCATTTTCTATTTCATCCAAAATAACATCATCTTTGTCTTCAAAATCTTTTTTTTCTTCAAAATATTCTTTAAAATGTTGGTTCAATAGATGTTCACTAATTTCCAAGTGAAAACATTCATTATCTCTTTCAACTGCAGGGTATTTCATAGATTTCACAATATTAAAAGTCACTTCTTGATCGTTAACTCTCATAGTTAATTCTCCCTTCTGAACATCTATCATAGCTCTTCCAGTAACTAAAAAAGTCTCCCTAAATTTATAGGTATTTCTTTATCTTCCTCCATATAAACAAAAATAAAATCTACAAAAAAGATAAATTTATCAACTTTGACTAACACATCTTCTATAACTCCCTTCGAAAAAGTAACTGAACGATCCACTAACTGAAGAGTTACAGAAGTAGGTGAGACTTCTCCTAATTATAATCTTTTGAAAATTGATAGAGGCATAAGATTAATGCTGACTCCCAAATCACATAAAGCTCTTCCATAAATCTTTCATCGATAGCACATGGTATAGTAAAACAACCTGGATCTTTTAATTTTTCAGGAAGCATTTTCTGAACAATTGCACTATACTCTTCGCTGAGTGCAAGATTTTCATTATCAATGAACTTCCTTTTCTTATTCAAAATATCTTTCATAAACTTCACATAATTGGGCATTTGCTCTAAAGCTTCCACGAAGGGAATATTTACCGTTAATTTCCTAAGAATTTTTATAAACTTGGAAAATTGTTTATCCTTTTAGTGTTGCTTCAATCTTTAAGGAAATGGTAGTGGAGGCTTCTCCACAATAATTTTCATTTGTGTAAGTGGATATTCTAAATCTTGGTATTCACGATTCTTTTTTTTTTCTATATCCACTTTCTCTTTTTTTCTTTTCGTTTCTTTCCGCACTCTTGTCTCCAATTCTTTTCCACTTTGTAAATGTATTACTTTTATCTATTATTTTCCTAGATCATTAGGATTTAATTCTACAGTACTAGGAAAAGTACCCAATGTTCGGTTACTAAGCGCAGTAGCTATATGCCCCAATTGGTTTTCAATATTCTTGATAGCAGTTCCTTGATTTTGCAGCTGGTTTCCTTGAATTTGTAATTGATTTCCCTGATTTTGCAATTATTAACCCTTGTTCAGTATCAACTCTTCAATAGACAAGTTTTTTCTTAAATTGAGTATTAGTGTTCAAACCTGAAGGATAAGAAGGTCTATAATTAATGTTTCCTTGGTTGAATGAATTTCTCAATGGGTTTACTAGGATTTTTGCCCATTGTTGATTTCAAGAAGAATTGTTATTCCAGTTAAAGTTAGGATGACTCCTCTAACCTGGGTTATAATAGTTCAAATAAGGATTATTGGTTTGATTGTTAATAGCATTTAGAGTCTCATAAATAGGTTGAACATCCACAAAATGCCCAGATGAATTCTCTTCCATCATAGTAGGTGTTGAAGAATAATTCATTCCATAATAATCTAATTTCTTTGATATTGCAACAATCTGTGAAGCTAACACAGATATTGCATCAGAATCGAGGATACTAGCTACTCTTTTAGGATTTATCCTTTCAGAGGGCCATTAAAAATTGTTGGTAGTCATCTCTTCTATTAACCAATAAGCCTCATCAAAAAGTTTTTACATTAAAGAACAACCAGTCGCAACATCTATAATCATTCTAAGAGATCCCACTAAGCCATTGTAAAAAGGTTGAATTATCAACCAATCTGGTAACGAATGATGTGGGCACTTCCTAAGAAGATCTTTAAATCTCTCCAAAGCTTCATATATCGACTCTCCATCAATCTGAAAAAATGATGTTATGTCATTTCTAAGTTTAGCAGTTTTGGATGGAGGGAAATATTTGGATAGAAATTTTAGTGAAATTTCTCCCCAAGTTCTACTAGATCCAGGAGCTAACAAATTTAACTAAATCTTAGCCTTATCTCTAAGTTTAAGTTCAACAACTATCGTTTGAGACTCTGTCATATTTAAAAGTAGCACATAGTTCTAAAAAACTAGCGAGGTGTAGTTCGAAACTCTGTCATATTTAAAAGTAGCACATAGTTCTAAAAAACTAGCGAGGTGTAAATTAAGATCTTCATTTGGTGTTAACTCTGTCATATTTAAAGGTAGCACAAAGTTCTAAAAAACTAGCGAGGTGTAAATTAGAATGTTCATTTGGTGTACCTCCGAGTTGATTGTTTTGTACAATTTGGGTAATAGTAGGTTTGAGCTCAAATGAATTAGCAGCAACATATAGGATCTTCATTTGGTGTACCTCCAAATTGATTGTTCTGTACCATTTGAATAATAGCAGGTTTAAGCTCAAATGAATTAGCAGCTACATCTGGATTTTGGATAGATAAGTGAATTTCATCTGCTGTAGGATTTGCATAATCTCGTAGAGGTCTTGGTCGATGTTAATTTTTTATTCCTTGATTTTTCAAATTGTTTTCCATTGTGTCAGGATTTCTAGGTTCTTTTCTTAGTTTTCTAATTCTCCTAACAATGTGTTTTAATTCTGAATCATAAGGTATAGAATTTCTAGGTCCAAATTTACGCATACCATTGAAATCAGTACACAAGAAAATAGTTAACTAAATATGAAAATAAGTTGCAATTTAAGTAAAAGTTTTCTAATAGTCCTAATTACTCCGTTACTCTAATTATGATTTTTTTAAAAATCTAATTTTTACTCTCAGGCAACAGCGCCAAAAACTTGACAACGACTTTATATATGCTCAAAAATATAAGAATTTGATACTGCTGCTAGAAAATTTAAATCACGGACAACAACGCCAAAAACTTGACAATAGTTATAGATTTAATAAAGATGTGTATAAAATTTTCAATAATTGCATTCACACTTATCAAAGCAAGTATACGTATTGCTCAAGTAATATAGAGCTCTAATGGAGTCCTGGATATCGATCCCACAGGGAGTAATATTAGAGGCTACGAACTTAAGATTTAGAAAATTAGTACTTAATCACAACAACATAGTTCAAATTGCATATTTGTCACTAATAGGCAATTAAAATAAAAATGTAATTTTAATAAAATCTAAATCAGTTAATTCTACTTAAAAAGTTGCTAATATGAAGTTTAACAAATAATAAAACATCATTCTCCTTGTCAAGAAATTTAAGTGAATGGATAAACTGAATCGGTTCACATTGTATTGTGCCAAATAGGAGCATTTCTATTCTATACCCTTTGGACCAGGCATAAAGAACATTGACTTATCCTTTGCTTTGTTACTGAATCTGCAGCTAGGCTGAGAGGATACCGACTCTCACTTCAGAGCTCCCACGTTCCCCTCGCCCGAGGGCTAACATCTACACTTCAGCACTCATACGATTGAACTGATTTGAGGATTTTAGTCTGTCACTCTAAAATATCTAATTCTACATTCGATAATTTTTATTTCTCTATTTATTTGCACCTAATTTTTAAGGACTTTGATCTCCCTAAATCTTGGATGTAATCCTCACTTAGTTGTAAAACTCAACATATTTTAACAAATCAATTGGCCAGATTGAACTTAAATTAAGATTAAAGTGAAAAGATCATCACTACCTCTTTAACATTCTTGGCTCAACCATTACAAATCACCATTTCACAAAATCTCAAGATAAGGAGAAAGACAGAGAAAACTACTTAGAACTCATGGGACAAGGAGAAAGACAGAGAAAACTACTCAGAACTCATGGAGAAGATATGACAAAACTTGGATTTCAAATTTCTATAATAATAACTACAATAAGTAAATACAGCTTATCTCAAATTTCTCTCTAAGTAACTCCTCCAAGTTTCTCTACATTTCTTACTTTCTTTACAACACACAAAATTCTCCTTCAAAGTGGCAAGGAGGAAGAAATCTCTCACTTTCCTTCCACTTTTACAATCTCTCGAAAAATTTCTCACAATATCTCACCCTTAATTACAGTCCCTTGGACACCCGTAGACCTGTCGACACTCTCTGGACACACTTGAGTCCCCTTTTTTGCCTCCAAAATGTTTCTCTTAAAGTTGTAGAAGAGTTTTCAAGAGTTGCCTAAGCATCCCTTAAAAAATCATCCACATTCAGTGCATCTATTGAAAGAACCGTCGTTCTCGCCGTCGGCAGCCTCGATGGCGCCGTCGGCGGCCTTCTAGAATATTTAATTCTGGACTATCGAGAAAAAACCCATCATCGACGGCGTCAATGGCGCCATCGGTGCCCAAGGTCAAATCTTCATATTTTGGTCCTTTTTGCTCCAAATTTGCTCCTTTTTGCATCTTTTTACTCCAGTGATAATAATTTAACATACTTGTAACAAAACATAAAAAATATCTTTATTTAAAGTGCAATATCATTAAAATCAGTGTAAAATAGGTATGAAAATCTTGACATATATTTCTTTGGTCAGGGACCTACCTAACCCTAAGTCATATTTTGGTGGGTCCTTATTAGTTTGATTAAGGATGATTTTTGTTAAGCAAAACATATTAAGTTTAATAGACCTTTGAGGTATCCAAAAAGTCTAGAGAAAGGCAGGTCCATGCTTCCTTCTCACCGCTTGATGAAAAGTCTCGAGCTTATTTAAACTTATTATGTTGCTTAATGACCCATCATACTAATACCTTTAATGCTCAATGAACAATGATGTTTAAATTATGCCTAAGAGTAGAGTAATTATCACTTATTATTTAATTTGAGAATTATGTGGGTGAAGACGTGAAGACCCTTGAAGGGGGCAAGTTGGAATTATTGAAACACTTAGCCATTTTTTTTTAATTTTGACTTGTAGTGTTTTAAAGATGTTCAATTTTATTTATGTTCCCTTTTCTAATCCTTGTTTAATCATATTTGATTTAGCCTAGGTCACTACTAAGCCCTTAAGGTTTTGGTGGATGTCTTAGTATAAATTTTAGAATTGATTGAATTTTAAGTGATGATAATTCATTTTTGAAAGTCATTTGAGATCAAATATGGGTATTTGAATAGTGAGTTATTAACTTCCAAAGTCATACCCCTAAGTCTAGGATCATTTAATTGACTAGATTTCCAAATTTTAAAAATTTAAGGAAATTACAAATTTATCTTTAATTAATAAAAGTGAGATTGGTTTCTACCAATTAATCCCCTTGTGTTTAAATCATCCAAAAAACTTAGGTAAAATCAGAGGTTACCCTTTTCCCTCGTTGAAGTATGCTAAAATGTTAATTAAGGCTAAATTCCCAAAATTACACTTTCATCTCTAAGGCTCTATTACTTCATAATTTTTCAAGTTCAATCCAAATGACTTTAGGATTTTGTCCCACCTCACTCATGGGTCAATTAAGACTTGAGAGACAAAATGTGATTTTTCAAAATTTAATTTAATTTAAATATTTATTTTCATTCAAAAGTAGAATTTGTAAAGAAAATTCCATAACTTCACCGAAGTAAAGCCAAATGTTTTGAAATTTTTAATGGAGGTTAAATTAGACAAAAGAAGCATTGGGACCAAATTTCATGATTTATTGAATTATATTTGAATTTTAGAAATTATTTTAAGTTCTCGAGTATTCACTAATTATAAAATATTTTAAGTGTGAAAAATAAAGTTTTATACTTTTATTAAATCTCTCTAATGTCAAGGGACACAGAAAAAAAAAATTTCATATTTTTTCTGAATTTTCTTTGTTTAGAATCATTTTAGTGAAAATCTATTTTTAGTCCTTAAAAATTATTTTTAAGTTTCAAAATTCAATATCTTTATTTATAAAATCAGGAAAAATATTCTAATTGTTCCTAAGTGCTTAGAAAATAATCTAGAATATTTTCATGAATTTTATTACTATTTTTTATTTTTATCATTTTTTAATTATTTAAATATTAAAAATAGGTTTGGAAATAAAATTTTTATTTTAATTTCAAATTTAGTTTTAGAAAATTCCTCTGATCACAGAGAACTCCAAATACAAATTTTAATAATTTTTTGAGTTATATTTTAATTATTATAAATCATTTTAGTACAAAAAATGTCATTTAACTTAAAAAATCAATTTAAGTTATTAAATGAGCTTCAAATGTTTTGAAATTTTTATGGGGAGTTCTCTGAACTTTGAATCTTAGTGGAGATTAAAAATCAAATCATTTAGATATTTGTGATACCTAAAATTAATTTTTTTGTGTTTTAGGGTTGGTGGAAATTAGGTGCATTCTTAATAACGTAACCCGTGAAATATTTTCTAAAGGGTTCTCTAGTCATAGCAAACCTTCTAAATTTTTTTTTAATTTTCTAAGTAACATGCTAATTATTATGATTAATCTATTCAAATAATAGACACAAACTTGTAAAATATTCATCTTTGCCTTGAGCTCTCCTCTGACTTTGGAAAATCTAAGGAATGTTCCATAAGACAGACGCAACAACATGCTAAAATTTCAAGTCATGGTGAAATGTCTACATGGATGGAGAATCAAAAGATTCAAAATAGTATTTAATTAATTAAAAACAAAACATGTATCAAATGGACCTCAAATTATTTCAACATAGTTTTCCTCTGTTAACTGAGCAAGAGGGTATTTTTATTTTATTTTTGTGATTTTTCTGCAGCAAGATATGATTTTTTGAAGTTATGATTATTTATTTAAATCAGAAAATATGTTGTTGATGTATTTAAACGCGCGGTGCTGACTAGATCTTAGGTGGCTCCGAAAACACACATGACGCGCTCTGGTTGGATGCGCCATCCAGGTAGCCGCTGATTCCGCTCGTGCTTTAGGAATCAAAGTGCTGTTCAGGTTCATCTCTTTTGTTGATGAGATTAACGCGCGAACGAACGACTCCCCATCATCGTCCCTAAATAGGCTAACCCAAAAACCGTCCACACTAAAAATATAAGATCTTCCACTATACTCAAAAAAATCTCATAGGGTTTGATGATATGGACGCTTCTAAGTGAGACGAACACATCCATAGGGTAATCATGCAATTAAATTAAGCCTAATCAAATGGAGAATCAAAATAGGCTCGGGAGGAGGAGAAGTTCAATACATTTTCTCTGAGAAGGGAAGCTTCAATCAGAGGTACTCAAAACGTTTATGGAGGTTCAAGGAGGCTAATGATTAACCCTCTTGCTATGGTAAAAGTTCTGGGTATGAATTCAACCACGCTCAATTTCAGGTGTTGGTCTAGAACTATGTTAGGGCCTGTGGAAGGGGGATTTGATGGGGCTTCTCCTTCTTTCATTCTGGTGAAGTTGTGGGTGAATTTAATTTGATTTTGATGGACTGTGGAGGTGTGGTGAGCTCTGTCCTAGTTTTTGACAGAAGTTTGAGCTCAAAATTGTGCTTCCACAGTTGAAATCAGTGGGGGAAAGTGGTCGGCTTGAGCTGAGGAGGTCTCAATGATTCTCTGGGAGCAATTTGGAGGGGTTTCTTAAAGAAATTTTTATCACTCCCTCAGTGGATGTGGAGGTAAGCTTTTTATAAAAATGGCTTAAGGCTTGCTGTCATGGCAAATGGGGGGTGAAGAGTGATGCTTAGGTGGAGAGCAGAAAAGCTCTAACATTTTTTTCGGATGAGGTGGCCTCTAGGTTTGAAATGGGTTTGATTCCATGGAGGTTGCTAACAATTTTGGTGTTTTCCAGCCACTATGCCAGCTGGCCAGCCCAAGGGAGGTGGCTAGAGGGCTCAGGGACCTCACACGAATCTGTCACAACAATTAAATGGGTTTGGGCTTTGTTTCGACAAAAAAATCTTAAGCTTTAGAAAATATGGAATAAAATCCCTTTATTTAGGGGACCTTTGGTCCATGGCTTAGCTTATGTGGTTTTATGAAGTTTATACAGGTCAGTAAGGTCCAACTAATAGTTGTGGAGTTATTAATTTGGTGGCTTTGGGGTGGTTAGGATAAATTTGGTGCATGGGTTTAATGTGTGTTAAAAAAACCAAAAATTGAATTTGGGCTAGGGTAGCCACGATCTTGAGCCCAATTGATTGATTAAATTTTTGTAAATGATTATAATGAAGATTTTTTGTGAAGGATTGAAATGATTTTGAGCACAATTGGAGGGTCAATTTGTAGGATTTTTGAAATTTGGTCAATTTGGGCATGTTGGGCTAGACTTGGGTCTACAATGCGCTAGGCTTAGAATTTTGCTCAATTAAATGATCCCAATGATCAAGGGAGATGTTATAAAGATTTTTCATGAAGGAATGGAATGGAAATTATGCGGTTAAAGCAATCAATTTAGTGTAACTTTGAGACATGGCCAATTTGGAGCAAATTTGGGGATTTTTGGATTTGTGTTGAATTAAAATAAATTTGAGGTTTCACCAAGGCAACTGAAAGTAAATTTTGATTTTTAGGAATGTTATGAATACTTTAGGGTCCAAATTAAGACCAATGGAGTAGGTGTACATCACAATGCAAAAAAAAAAATACATCACATTACATTACAATTTTAAAAAGTACTAATTAAAGTCTATTACAACTACAAATGCAATTTTTAAACTAAAATACTAAAAACTTTTGCAAAAATAAAATAAAATAGATAATAAAACGAAATTACAAACAACATACATCTATCTCTATCACAAAATCACAAAACAAAAGTACATCAATCACTATAATATATCAAAATCTCATACTATATTCTCGTCTCCCTGGTCAGCAGGTGGATTGGGCTGATATTGAGTGTAACGGGGGCATTCAGAAAAAGTAACATCAGGCTCACCTCTGTAGTGTCTGACCTAAGCTTCGTAGTAAGCTATTTTGAAGTCATAGTGCCTCTGTAGATACACACTATCATGATCATGTCTACATTCTAATCCCCCAATTCTTTCATTAATTTTCTCTATACTTTATGTTGCAAGGTTAACTCATTCATTAAATTGTGTAGGGAAGGGGAACTAGAAGAAGGAATGTCATAACTAGTAGAGGGGATGCCTCTACTAGTAGAAGGTTCTTTACTCCTACTCCCAGATCTCCATGCTTTATGGGATTCATACGTCTTTAAATTAGCTTTACTAATGGGTTTCATAGGGTAAACCCATTCTTCATCATCTCCAGCTTCAACTCCAGAAAATTGGAAATTCCAAATATTTTCTCTACATTCTCAACATTTTTGGATCTCCTCAATGTGGAAGAAATTCAAGGTGAAAATCAAATATTTTTAGTTTGGAGTGAAGCTCTTACCGAGGGATGATAAAATCCAATGTCTAAACGCTTTGAAATCGCCCCAAGTCCAATCTCTCAAGCCCTAGGTCAAAATTTCCATTATTTAGAGGAATGGTATGACAAATAGTGGCAGTTGCCTAGTCAAAATCGCAAAATAAAAGTGTTTTTTTTTTGGTATCTCGTCGTCGGTGTGGTTTTCAGCGCCGTCAGCGAGCTCTATTGAATTAAATAGCTTAAGTCTCGGGAAAAATACGCCGTCAGCGGCATCGATGGCGCCAACAACGAGATTGTCAAACTTGGTTCAATTTCCAGATTTTTGCCATTTTGATAATTTCCAAACCTCATCGACATCTGTTTAATAATTTTAGACATAAATTTTTAAGTGATTAAATGATGTACTGACACTAATAAACATTCACAACACAAAACATAACAATTATATATAAAATCAAAGGGCTACAATACATGTTATACGACACACATAAATTTGGTATTTTCTTAACCTAAATACATCAATTCTGCGTCGCAATCCAAGCCACAACTCTCTAAATGCTGAAAATAAATATTTTATGCTCAATCTCAATTATACTGAGTTATAAAAGTAAAATTCGAAAGTAAAGCAAACACATAAGTTCAAATCAAATCACACACATAGACATATAGATAGTAAAGTAAATCTACTATTCCTCTAATTCACTGTTTGTTTCTCCTCTGATATCGCCCATCGATTGAACATGAACAAAGAGGTTATAGAAGGGTAGGTATGGGAATTCTTCATTAGAGTCCTCTTCTATCAATCCCATCTTTCTCATCAATCATATCAAACTTCCATCGATATGTCCAGAGTGATCAAAATGCTCTTTCATCCCCCAAAATAGATGATAAAAAATCAGAGATATTGTTAATTGCTTTCATAACATTTTGTACCTCTTTCTCCAGTTTCTTAATTCTGCACAGGATCACTATTGGCTTGTCCGGAATTAGAGACTGAATAGGTAGTGAATTCTGAGACGATTGATCCATAATAATAGTCATATCATTCTCATCTTCATTGGCTGAGAACTTCTCGGTTGGGTCTAAAGGCTTCCAATTTAGAAGTGCCTTTTCCCAACTCTCATATGTTACTTGGAATTGACTGCAGAGTAAAAAGATTGTTGAAGGATGTCCAAGCCCATAAGTTGATTCATGAACGATCATGCTCAAAACAGACTTCACGATTATCGATCCAATATCAATCGACAGTCCTATTTGACTACAATAATTTAGAATAGCACTTTCTTTAGTAACTTTACCGACCTTCATTGTCGGTAATATTTTTTGCTGAAATGATAAAGTGCCAGTGTCTAGAAATGGGTTTTAGAAGTGTAGCAGAGAAACTAATATACCTGTTTTCCCTCATTTCCCAATCTTCAGTCTTGTCCGTCAAATATTAGTAGATCTCATTCATCAAATTTCTTGTCGGGACGAAGTTGGAATAATGGAAAAGAGGAACATTCTCAACTATATATAACTCATTAATCCGTGCAGGACTAAAAGTTATCCATCTGCCTTGCACATAGACGACTCCCTAGTTGATTCCACGCAAATTAGCATAAAACTCCTTCACCACAGAAATGACTACGGTGGCAGTAGTGTAGCACAACACTTCCCATCATCATCGCACAATCATCTATTCAATTACTGTCGAAGGATTGTCCAATCCTCGATTCACGGATCCTCTTTCTTTGATTAATCTCCTCATTGTCAACACTTTGTTGAAGATTCATTGTGCCTCGAACTAACAAATTTTCTCTGATTGAACACCCAAAATCTACGATTTTAAATGGAATTGGAAGCCATAGGGATATATTTGGTGAAGTTTCAATTTGTCTTTGGGTAATATGAATTTAAGATCTGAGTTTGGAAGTTTATAGGGAGTAAATCCCGCCTAAAACCTAAAATACTACCATTTCAAACTTCGAAAACTGTCATCTCACCGTTCTCGCCATCGGCGGCGTCGATCACGCCATTATAAAGCCTTGAGAATTAATTGTCTCGAATCTCGGGAAAAACCCACCGTTGGCGGAGTCGATCCAGTCGTCGGCGCCCAAGGCAAAAATTTCACAGTTTATCTTTGATTCGAATGCGTTCCAATTTTCACTACGAATCCAAATTTTATGATGATTCAAGGGTAAATGTGAGTAGTAGAGTTTAATACTACCACAAACTAACAAAAATTTAAAAAAAACACTATAATAACCATAAAAATAAAGATAACTATAGGTTGCCTCCCATAAAGCGCTTGGTTTAACATCGTTTGCCCGATCTATTCAGATATTATTCAGGTTGACTGACCATTAAAACCTCTTTAAAATTTGGTCTTTTACGCTCAAAATACGGCTTTAATATGTGTCCATTTATTTTAAATCTATTCCTAGTCTTTTGATCTTCAATTTCAACAGCTTTGTAAGTATAAACTCGAGTCACAGTAAAGGGTCCTAACCAATGAGATTTCAATTTCCCAGGGAATAACTTCAGTCTTGTATTATAAATCAAAACTTCTTGTCCTAGTTCAAAGTTCTTTTGGTTAATCTTCTGATCATTCCATAACTTAAGTTTTTCCTTATAAATTCTATCGTTATCATAAGATTCATTTCTTAATTCTTCCAATTCATTCATTTGTAACAATCTTTTCTCACCAGCATATTTCAAATTATAATTGAATTCTTTAATCGCCCAATATGCTTTATGCTCCAATTCTACTGGTAAGTGACAAGTCTTTCAAAAAATCAGCTTGTAATGAGTCAATCCAATAATAGTTTTATAAGCAGTCCTGTAAGCCCATAATGCACTATCTAGTCTAGTAGGCCAATCTACTCTACTAGGGTTTAAAGTCTTTTCCAGCATTTGTTTAATGTCTTTATTAGAAACTTCAGCTAAATTACTAGTTTGAGGGTGATAGGAAGTAGAAATTCTATGAATAACATTAGAATTTTCTTCCAATTTTTGAATGAATTTATTCCTAAAATAGGATCCTCCATTAATGATAATCACTCTCGACATTATGTATCTCATGAAAATGTTTTTCCTTAAAAATCTTGAAACCTTTTAGCATCACAACGAGGTAAAGCTTGTGCTTCAATCCACTTTGAATCGTAGTCTACCGCAACTAATATGCATAACTTCCCAGATGAGGGAATAAATGGCCCATAAGATCTAATCCCTAAACATCAAAGATCTCAACTTCTAACATGAAATTCAGAGGCATTTCATTTCAGTCTACTGCAATTAATATATATAAGTTCCCAAATGAAGGAATAATTGGTCCCATAAAATCTAGACTGCAATTAATATGTATAAGTTCCCAAATGAAGGAATAAATGGTCCCATGAAATCTAATTTTAGAAACGTAGTCTACTGCAATTAATATATATGTAAGTTTCCAAATGAAGGAATAAATGGTCCCATAAAATCTAATCCCTAAACATCAAAGATCTCAACTTCTAACATGAAATTCAGAGGCATTTCATTTCTTCTAGATATATTTCCTGCTCATTGGCATCGATCATAAGTTATTATGTATCTCTAAACATCTCTAAAGAGAGTAGGCAAATAAAATCCAGCTTGTAAAATTTTATAAGCAGTTTTATCAGTTACAAAATGTCCTCCAAATTCAGAATCATGACATTTCTGAATAATTAATTCAATTTTTCATAAGGTACACATCTTCTCATAATAAGATCCTGACATTGTTTATATAATAAAGGTTCATCCCAAAAATATTCCTTCTCATCATGAATGAATTTTCTTTGTTGTTGCAATGTCAACATAGGTAGAAAAATATCACTTACAATATAATTAACAATATCACCATACCATGATATTTTTCACTCATTAATATTATAGAGTTGTTCATCAAGGAAACTGTCTGTAATTTCATTGTTGGTGCTAGATAATTAATGATATTCTAATCTCGATAAATGATCAGTAATTTGATTATTAGTTCACTTTCTATCAATAACCAAAAGATCAAACTCTTGCATAAAAAGTATCCATCTAATTAACCTTGGTTTGACATCCTTCTTTTGTCATCAGATATTCAATAGAAGTGTCAGTGTGCACAACACATTTAGTCCCAATTAAATAAGATCTAAATTTTTCAAAAGCATACACTGTAGCCAGTAACTCTTTTTTAGTAACAATGTAGTTAATTTGAGCATTGTTAAGAGTTTTACTAACGTAGCATATAACTTTAAAGATCTTATCATACCTTTGTCCAAGAATAGCTCAAATAGCATAATCAGTAGCATTGCACATCAGTTTGAAAGGTTGCCCCCAGTTAGGTGAAACAATTATAGGGTCTGTGATTAACTTTTCTTTTAATAACTCAAAGGTGTTAAAACAGTCTTCAGTAAACTCAAATTTTTTGTCCTTTTCTAAAAGTTGGCAAAGTGCTTTGGTAATTTTTAAAAAATCATTAATAAAATGCATGAAAAAACCAACATGTCTAAGAAAACTTCTAACCCCTCTTACATTAGTAGGAGGTGTTAACTAAGATATAACTTGAATTTTTGCATTCTAACTTCTCTTACATTAGTAGGAGGTGTTAGTTTAGATATAACTTGGATTTTTGTAGGGTACTCCTAACCTCTCTTACATTAGTAGGAGGTGTTAGTTTAGATATAACTTGAATTTTTTCAGGGTTAGCTTACATACCATTTTTCAAAATTTTATGCCCTAACACTATTCCTCCTGCAACCATAAATTGACATTTCTCCGGATTTAGAACTAAATTAGTTCTTTCGCATAACTCCAAAATATTTTCAAGATAATTTAAGCATGCATCAAATGATGTTCTAAATACATAGAAATCATCCATAAACACTTCTATTCCATCATCAATTAACATACTAAAAATAGACATCATACATCTCTGGAATGTTGCAGTGCATTAAATAATTCGAAAGGCATTCTTCAAAATGCAAAAGTTCCAAAAGGACTAATAAATGTTGTCTTTTTTTATCATCAGGAGCAATGGGAATTTGATGGTAGCTGATATAACCATCTAAAAAAATGAAATATTTGTACCCAGTAAGTCTATCCAATATTTTGTCTAGGAATGGTAAAAGGAAGTGATCTTTCATAGTGGCAATGTTTAATTTTCTATAATCAATGTAAATATGCCTCCATGTAACTTGTCTGATAGGTATTAATTCATTATTCTCTTATTCTTCAACAGTCACCCTTCCTTTCTTAGGAACACAATGAATTGTACTTACCCAAGCATTGTCTGAAATAGGATATATACATCCAGCGTCCAACTATTTTAAAATTTCCTTTTTGACTACTTCTTTCATCATTGGGTTCAATCTGATTTGTGGATCAACTCTTAGTTTATATTGTTCATCCAGTATAATTCTATGCATACAGATTGAAGGACTGATTCCCTTAATATCATCTAAGGTCCAACCAAAACATTTCTTGTATCTTTTTAATGTATCCAAAAGTCTTTGATCTTGCAAATCATTTAACACTGAAGATAAAATAACAGGTAATATAGATGAGTTTCCCAGAAACACATACTTCAAGTGATTAGGAAATGTTTTCAACTCAAGTTCAGGTGGTTTTATAATTATGAGAAGTAGATTCTTATCAGCATTTCCTGTAATATCCAACATCTCAAATCTTTCTTGAACATAATCTAATTCTTCATTTTCTATTTCGTTCAAAATAACATCATCCTTGTCTTCAAAATCTTTTTTTCTTCTAAAAATTATTTAAAATGCTCGTTCAATAGATGTTCACTAATTTCCAAGAAAAAACATTCATTGTCTCTTTCCATAGCAGGGTATTTCATAGATTTCACAATATTAAAAGTCACTTCTTGACCGTTAACTCTCATAGTTAATTCTCCCTTCTGAACATCTATCATAGCTCTTCTAGTAGCTAAAAAAGGTCCCCTTAAAATTATAGGAATTTTATTATCTTCCTTCATTTCTAAAATAATAAAATCCACAAGAATGATAAATTTATCAACTTTTTTAAGCACATCTTCTATAACTCCCTTCGGATAAGTAACTGAACGATCGACTAACTGAGTAGGTGGCTATGTAACTGAATGATCTACTAACTGTAGAGTTACAGAAGTAGGTGAGACTTCTCCTAATTCCAATCTTTTGAAAATTGATAGAGGCATAAGATTAATGCTGGCTCCCAAATCACATAAAGCTCCTCCATAAAATCTTTCACTAATAGCACACGGTATAGTGAAAAAACCTGGATCTTTTAATTTTTCAGGAAGCTTTTTCTGAATAATTGCACTATACTTTTTGCTGAGTGAAACATTTTCATTATCAATGAACTTCCTTTTCTTATTAATTGCACTACACTCTTCGCTAAGTGCAACAGCCTCATTATCAATGAACTTCCTTTTCTTGTTCAAATTGCACTGCACTCTTCGCTAAGTGCAACAGTTTTGTTATCCGTGAACTTCCTTTTCTTGTTCAGTATATCTTTCATAAATTTCACATAATTGGGCATCTACTCTAAAGCTTCTACGAAGGGAATGTTTACATCTTTCATAAACTTCACATAATTGGGCATTTGCTCTAAAGCCTCTACGAAAGGAATATTTACTGTTAATTTCTTAAGAATTTCTATAAACTTGGCTTTCATAAACTTCACATAATTGGGCATTTGCTCTAAAGCTTCTACGAAGGGAATATTTATCGTTAATTTCTTAAGAATTTCTATAAACTTGGAAAGTTGTTTATCCTTTTGGTGTTGCTTCAATCTTTGAGGAAACGGTGGTGGAGGTTTCTCCACAATAATTTTCATTGGTGTAAGTGGATATTCTAAATCTTGGTATTCATGATCCTTTTCTTTTTCTATATCCACTTTCTCTTTTTTTGTTTCTGTTTCTTTCTGCACTCTTGTTTCTAATTATTTTCCACTTTGTAATTGTATTACTTTTATCTGTTATTTTCCTAGATCATTAGAAATTAATTCCACAGTACTAAGAAAAGAACCCAATGTTTGGTTACTAAGCGCAGTAGCGATATGCCGCAACTGGTTTTCAATATTCTTGATAGCGGTTCCTTTATATTATAGCTGGTTTCCTTGAGTTGGTAATTGATTTCCTTGATTTTGCAATTATTGACCCATGTACACTATCAGCTCTTCAATAGACAACTTCTTTTCCTTAAATTGAGTGTTACTGTTAAATCTTGGAGGATAAGAAGGTCTACAATTAACATTTTCTTGGTTGAATGAATTTCCTAATGGGTTTACTGGGTTGTTTGCCCATTGTTGATTTGTAGAAGAATTGTTATTCCATTTAAAGTTAGGATGACTCTTCCAACCTGGGTTATAATAGTTCAAATAAGGATTATTGGTTCTATTTTTAATAGCATTTAGAGTCTCATAAGAAGGTTGAACATCCATAAATTACCTAGATGAATTCTCTTCCATCATAGTAGGTGTTGGAGAACAATTCATTCCATAATGATCTAATTTCTTTTATATTGCAGCAAGCTGCGAAGCTAACATAAATATTGCAATAGAATCGTGGATACTAGCTACTCTTCTAGGATTTATCCTTTCAGAGGGCCATTGAAAATTATTTGTAGCCATCTATTCTATTAAAGAATACGCCTTATCAAAAGGTTTTGACATTAAAGAACCACCCGCCACAACATTTATAATCGTTCTAGGAGATCATACTAATCCATTGTAAAAAATTTGAACTATCAACCAATCTGGTAATGAATGATGTGGGCACTTTCTAAGAAGATCTTTAAATCTCTCTCGAGCTTCATATATCGACTCTCCATCAATATGACAAAATTTGGATTTGGGCTAGGCTAGCCACAACCTTGAGCCCAATTGATTGATTAAAATTGTGTAAATGATTATAATGAAGATTTTTTGTGAAGGATTGAAATGATTTTGAGCACAATTGGAGGGTCAATTTGGAGGATTTTTGAAATTTGGTCAATTTGGGCATGTTGGGCTAGACTTGGGTTGATATTGGGCTAGGCTTAGAATTTTGTTCAATTTAATGATCCAAATGATCAAGGGAGTTTATGGGCAAAAGGCTGAGCTGGGAATTTTGGTGGAATTGGGGTGCCAACCACCATAAATAAGCAATGGACTAATGGAAACCCCATTTTGCATCATCTATGTACTGATCTTAGCTAAACCCTAGCTTAGGGCTAGTGAGTTTCGCGGACCATCTACATGAGTATCCCAAATGTGTTAAGGGACCAAAGTCAAGAATTTTTTATGTGTGCTTGTGAGTGGTTGTGAGTGAGGTGATTGCTGGTGAGTGTCTTAGCTCTAAACCAACACACAAAGCCAACCCTAAGGTCCAATAGTCCTGTGTTGAACTCTCCTTGGGCTCCCCCATATTGACCCCGCCTACTAAGTGCTAGAGGTTAGGATCAATATGTAGAATTTCAAGTTGAGTAAAGATGAGTTTAGAATTTCTAATGGCGAGGGTTTCTGTTTTAGTTTTCTAGGAATATTCAACAGAAAGTCTTATGGATAGACCTTAGGCTACTAAAGAGAAACACTAGACCTCAACCAAAAATGAGTTCACAAACGAACCTTCTATAGGTATTGTGTGTTGGGCAAGCACACCATATGTATTAGCGTTGACCAACAAGATCAACAAAATTAATATGAACTCGTAAGTCAACAGACATAGAAGGAGTGTAGGATTGTGTGTGTTATTTTCTTCTGCTGAGTAATATAGCAGTTGAATATTGGATCAAAGTCAAGAAGTAGGGACTCTCGGTAGGGATTGGAGAATGGATTTTTGAGTTATAAGATTTCAAGAATTTATAGAAGATGGGAATCAGTGTGTAAGTGCTGACCCCTGGGTGGGATTTAAAATTAAGTTATTAGTTTTAGAAGAGGATAGAAAGTTAAGGGCCGACCATGAAAAGAGAGGAATCAGAATTTAGGGACTTATTCATGGATAAAGATTGAAAGTTAAGGATCAATCACAAGAGAGAGCGTCAAAAGGTAGGGACCGACCTCAAGAGAGTGAATTAGAGGTTAAGGACTGATTCTAAAATGAGAATTGAAAGTTAATGATCAATCTAACACGAGTGCATCGGAAGGTAAGGACCGACCTCAAAAGTAGTGAATCAGAAATTAGGGACTGATTCTAAAATGAGAATTGAAAGGTAATGATCAATCTCAAAAGAGAGCGTTGGAAGGAAAAGACCAACCTCAAAAGTAGTGAATCAAAAAATTAGAAACTAATTCAAAAATGAGAATTGAAAGGTAAGGATCAATCTCAAAAGAGAGCATCAAGAAGGTAAGGACTGACCGCAAAAGTAGTGAATCAGAAATTAAGGACTAATTTTAAAATGAGAACTGAAAGGTAAGGATCAATCTCAAATGAGAGCGTCAGAAGGTAAGGACAAACCTCAAAAGTAGCGAATTAGAAATTAGGGACTGATTCTAAAATGAGAATTGAAAGGTAGTGATTAATTTCAAAAGAGAGTGTCGGAATGTAAGGACCGACCTCAAAAAGGTGAATCAGACGTTAAGGACTGATTCTAAAATGAGAATTGAAAGGTAAGGATCAATCTCAAAAGAGAGCGTTGGAAGTTGAGGACCGACCTAAAAAGTAATGAATCAGAAATTAGGGACTGATTTGAAAATGATAATTGAAAGGTAAGGATCAATCTCAAAAGAGAGCGTTGGAAGGTAAGGACCGGCCTCAAAAGTAGTGAATAAAAAGTTAGGCACTGATTCAAAAATGAGAATTGAAAGGTAAGGATCAATTTAAGAGCATTAAAAGGTACATATCGACCTAAAAAAGGTGAATCATAAGTTAAGGACTGATTTGAAGAATGAGAATTGATGGTGTTAAACCCAAAGATATGTGTCATGTGAAAAGGCCGTCGTTTCTTAGGAAGATATGTAGAATTTAGTGGGACTTTGAGCAGAATGTGAAATTTTGTGGGGATGTGAGGAGAATTAGTGTAGACAAAGACAGTTGTGCTGTGCGAGCAAACAATACGAAACTCTGAAATTGGGAGAATCCACTCAACAGGTTTTTTTTTCCTGTTGTTTTTTTTAACACTTAATTTTTCAAAATATGTTTTCAAAATTTGATTTTAGTTGGTTTATTTTTGAAAAGAAAGTTATTTTGTTGTTTTCATTTATTGGTTATTTTTGTTTAAATTTTATTATCCTTAATTTTTTTGTTTGTCGTTTTGTTGTTTGTTCATTGTAATTTTGAACCAACATGTGGTTCGTGGCTTCCAACCATTGCACAAAAGGCAATTAACAAAAAGACACATTTTTGAATGAAACTTCATTAATATGTCCAAACAAAATGTTACATATCAAGTGTAGGCCGACGCCTTAAAAATACAATATGTGAAATGCATCAAAGTACATCCAAAATATATTATGCCAAGTACACATTATAGGCATCTCGGGTACATATCACATTGTTGTCATGTAGTAAAGTAGAAAGGAATCCTCTGACTGTTTGTTTTTGCTGTGACAAACTCCTGATCGAACTGACCTTCTAAGCCTTACTTTAGGATAAGAGTTCCTTTTGCATGCGCTCAGAGGTGCAACCCTCTCATAGCTCGTAAGGTACTAATTCCTCCAGCTATAGATCTGGCTGAAATCAGTGCGGCATTTTGTAGTCGTCCACCCTTCAGAAGATTACGGACACTTTGCAGTGTTGTACTCCTGGAATGCAGTGCTTGACAACATCTGCACTGTTGCCTTTAAGAACAGGCACTGAGCCAACTGGTAGTGGAATCTCCATAGAGCCTCTAAACTCACTAGGCTGACGATGTCAATATCTTTCCTAAATATGATTTTACTTTTACTCATGAATGACACCGTATAAAAAGGCCTCACAAACTCATTGTGATCGATGTGTGGAGGTATTCAATTACTCATGAATGACACCGTATAACTATTTGGAAGAAGCTAGTGGCCAAAATACTCCATCTGACCATTCTTTTGATCATCCACTTTATCATGTCTGAGGATCCTAAGAGGATTTTGTTTTCTATCATTTGTGAAGTTGTAGCAGTAGCCACACTGGATAGTAATCCTCCCTCTTCCTCGAATCCATTTCCTTGGCTCAGAATAAGTCTTTTCTGTAAGTAAACCTGCTTGACCTCTGTCCCTTAGGCCAAAAATGCAATTAAGAATACTCTGTTTGTCTGTCTCTAAGAAGACTCTGGTATACAATTCTAATCCCTCCAGTATGTTGATGAATTTTCTCTGTACCTCTTTGGAGAATTTGAAGTCTCTTTTATTTAATTTGCTCATTTTATAATATTCCACCGTACTGGAAGTTGACAGATTTCATGGGTATTCCCTCAATTGAATATCAGTGGGAACGCAAGCTGGTGTTTCTCTGGCTCTAAAAAAATGTATGATTCTGCGTTTGACAGGACGTTTGGCTCTATACCCCTTGAAACATACGGCTCTACATCCATTAGGACATATGGCTCTGCCTCTATGAGGTAATCGGTATTCTGAGATCCATCATCGGTAGATGTATATTCTTCTAAGGTGTTGTAGTGTGGTAGATGTAGGACACTGCAGTCCGAGCACTCCACGAATGCCTGTGTAGTTGACGCTCGTGCAGGTATTTTGACATTGCAGATAGGGCAACCACGTACACAGAACATCTAAAGCTGGTAGTATCTTTGGCTTTGTAACAAACTAGGACTCCTCATTTGTTGCGGGCTGGCTGGAGGAGGTCTCTTTCATGCCTGGGTCATAAATGTGTCCCTCAGGAATAGGAGTGAGGAAGTTGTCTGCCTCTTTCTGGTGTCTCTTCTCTTCTCGTAAGAAAGCTCTCTATTTTTTTCGGCTGATGTTTCTTCGTTGTGCTCTTTTTAGTGGAGCAAACGATATTCTTTCTTTATCAATGGCAACTAGGCCCCCAGTTGGCATAGCTATCATGGATGGTAAACGTTGGGTCCTTCCATCAGGTCCTGTTGTGCCATCACATTTTTTTCTTTCACTGACACATTATCTTTGGTGGCCACCCTTAGTAGTGAGGGCAACCCTTCCTTTTCCCATCAATTGATGAAATTCATTAAAGGCCCCCATAATCCATGCCGACTTGGTTAAATTCCATGTCAAAATTTATAGTGCCGTCCTACGGTGCCATTTCTTCATTTAGTGCAAGATTCCAACCATCTTTAATGGCGAAAATCAGCCTCTAGCCTGACATTTCTTGGCATACGACAGGAAATATGTCAGTGGGTTGAAACATAGGATGAACAAGAACAAAACAAAAGTGTTTATTAAAGGAATTTTTTGTTTATTTTGACGAAGAGATCATTTATTCCATGTCAAGATAACCTCATAACAATCAAAATTTCAAAATTTCAAATCAAGTGAAGGCAAGCAGTATCAAGTTGCGTAGTATGTCTTCAGGTATCGTCCATTGATTGGTAGCATGTGTCTTTTGTCCTGAAAGTTTACTAACTGGTTGGCTCCTTCTTGCGTAGACCATTTCAACGACAAATGGTCCCTTCCAAGTTGGCTCAAATTTTCTACCTATAATGCGGCGTGCAAGAATAGGCCTTTTGAGCACGAGGACAAGGTCACAAACTTTGAATGTCCTTGGGAGGACAAATTTGTCATGAGCTTGTACCATCTTTGCCTGGTAAAGTTCCAAATGTTGTTGCTCTTCAAGTTATTTCCTCTAGACTCTCTAGTTCTTCGAGCCTGAGCTTTGCACTTTCTTCTATTGGGAGTTGGTTGGCGACAGCGAATCTGAGAGATGACGTTTGAACTTCTAGAGGTAGCTCGGCCTCAGATCCATACACGAGCATGTAGGGTGTACACTGAGTGGGAGTCCTGAACGTCGTCTGGTAGGCTTACAAGGCTTCTAATAATTTGTTGTGTCAATCCCTTTTGTTTTCATTCATTATTTTCTTTAAAATCTATACCAATGTTTTGTTGAAGGCTTCAGCCAATCCGTTTGCTCTGGGATAGTAAATTGTAGAGTATCTCGATTCTATCCCGTACCTTTTGATGAAATTATTGATCTTTATGCTTTTAAAAGCTGTCCCATTATCAAAAATTATTATTTGCGGTACTCTGAAATGGTAGATAACTTGGCTTTTGAAGAACTGAGGGATGTGCTGTGCCGTAACCTCTCGTAGGGGCACTACCTCTACCCATTTGGAGAAAAAGTCTATAACGGCAAGTATAAACTTATGTTCTTTTGAAGATGGAGGGTTTATCGGACCTATTATGTCTGTGCTCCAACACTCGAATGGCCACGAAGCAACGGTTGGGTGTAGCATGTTCGAAGGTTGGTGCTCAACTACCCCATGCACTTAGCACTGGTCACATTTTCTGGCTGTATCCATAAATCAGACATCATTGCTGGCCAATAATATCCGAGTCTTGATCTTCTTTTTCATTTTTGGTCCTGACTAGTGAGTGCCACAAAATTTGGCCTATACTTCTTTGTTGATATTTTGGGCTTCAGCTTTGCTTAGGCATCGTAGCCAAATCTTGTGTAACGATCTTCTATGGAGGACATCACCAACCAAGGCGTGTGACATAGCCTTTTTCGTAATGTGATGTTCCTCAGACTTGTCTTCTGGCAGCTTTCCAATATGCAAATATTCTATTAATGGCTTGCGACAATCTTTGTTGATATCCACAGCTACAATTATTGTTTCTTCTTCTTCGAGCTTGTGTAGATTACCAAGGTCAAATCAAAACAAAATTTGCCTTCAATGTATTGAGATTTAAATTGATTCCTTCGGGGGACACGCCACTTCTTTATCAAGTTTTGCTAGAGCGTTGGCATGGGCATTATCTCCTCTAAGAATCCATTAGAAAGTCACGTAGGGGATTTTCTCCAATAGCGTCATCGTGTATCGGTGATATTCTACTAGTCTTTGTTTCAGAATTTTGTATTGTGCAGAGACTAGCTGGATGACGAGTTGATAGTCACCGTAGATGACAATGTTTGTTATATCTATTGAGATTGCAAACTCCAATCTGGTGATTAAGCCTTCATATTCTTCTTTGTTGTTGGTGCACGACTCTGTCAGGTGGTATGAGAACCTCAACATACCCTTATCAAGCGTGATAAAGATCAAACTAATCGTTGTTTTGCCTGGTATGAATGTTCCTGATCCTTTGTCTTTTTTGGCTGATGAAGCACCATCAAAGTACATCTCCCAACGTTGTGCACTAAAGAATTCCATTTGTAACACTTGCTTATTTGGTAGTTCTTCATCGAGAGGGGACCCTGCTCACAGTGCGTGTGAAGCGAGAAAGTCTGCCTGATTTTGTCCCTTGATAGCATGGAGCGGAAAAAAAGTAATATCAAATTGTAATAAGATCATCGACCATCTTTCTAGACATCCAGAGAGTGTTGGTTGGGTCATTAAATATTGCAATGGATTAACTTTTGAAGTTTGGGTAATCTTATGAGAGAGCATGTAATGTCTAAGCTTTTGGGCGATGAAAATTAATGTCAGACAATGCTTCTGAATAGGTGGATACCTTACTTCCGTTGGTATCAGATGACGACTCAAGTAGTAGAGTGCACTTTCTTTACCCCCATCATTGACTTGGGCTAAGAGGGCTCCAAGAGAGTCATTTAGGGTTGTGATATAAACTATCAAAGGTTTCCCTGGGATAGGAGCTTCCAAAACAAGAAGTTTCATTAAATATTGTTTAACATCCTCAAAGGCACACTCGCTTTTCTCTTCCGAAATGAACTTTGCGTTCTTTTTAATTAATGTCAATAAGGGCTGACACCCACCTAAGAGATTAGAAATAAAGTGTCTCAGATATGCTAACTTTCCTTGGAAGGAACGTAGTTGTTTTAAGGTTTTAAGAGGAGGCATTTTCAAGATATCTTTAATCTTATCTAGGTCAATCTTGATTCCTCGATGACGGACAACGAATCTTTGAAACTTCTCAGAGGTAACGCCAAAGGTGCACTTTAAGGGATTCATTTTAAGGTCATATCGTAGTAACCATTTAAATACGATCCTGAAATCATATAAATGGTCTTTTTTTCATTTGCTTTTGATGACCAAATCATCCACGTAGCATTCTACTATATTGTGAGTGAGGTCGTTAAACATTTTCGTCATTGCACATTGATATGTTGCTCTGGTGTTCTTAAAACCAAACGATATCACTATGTAGCAAAAAATTTTGATCGGTATTCTGAAGACTGTAAGTGTTGCATCATAGGGCGCCATCTTGATTTGGTTGTATCCTGATGATCCATCCATGAAGGAGAAGATTTTATGTGTAGAAGCGATATCCACCATCATTTCTGGTATTGGTAGTGGAAACTCGTCTTTTGGACATACTTTGTTTAGATCTTTGAATTCAACGCAAACATAGATTTGTCTATTTTTCTTCTTGACAGGTACAATATTGGTAAACCATGTGTGGTATTTTTCTTCTTTTACAAAGTTAGCCTCTATCAATTTCATTACCTTGGTGATGACTTGTTGCTCTATTTCGAGGAGCATTCTTCTTGGAGCTATTTTTACTATAATTTTATCTACCCTGAGTTTATGAAATACAAATTCTGTATACAGTCTTGACATTTCATCATAACTCCATGTGAAGCAATCTTGGAACTCAGTTAACAATTTGATCAACTGTAGAGATTCCTCGTCATTGACTAAAGAACTTATAAATGTAGGTTGGGGTTGCTCTTCAGTCCCGTAGTTCATTTTTTTCAACTCATCAACCATTGATTTAATTTTCTCCTCAAATTCTAGCAAAGCATCTTCTATCAGTTGATCAGTAGTCATCCACTATATCAAGGCAATCCTCTCCTGATTCACTAGAAACAACCATGCAAAATTTTGAATCATCAACTAGCCCGACTGTACCAAACCAAGACCATCTTTTGAGTTGGGAGTTTGACTTTTAACACTCCATAACTTTTCAAAAAGTTGTAACTTATCTTTTGGAATTTATTTTAGTAAATGTCCCTGTTGAATTAACTTTTGTACGTAAAGTGAAAACTAGCCAAAAGGCACTTCCATTAATTCATTTTGATCCTCATCCAAATTTACATGATTTTTAATATTAGTAGAAGTAGAAGTATGGTAAAATTTGACCGACTTTGAACCAATACAACGAACTTTGTTGACCTCTAAACTCTCAACATTTTGAGGGAGGATTAAAGCAAGGTTCATAGTATTCATACATCGTCTCATATTTGCTTTTCTCTGCATCTTCTAAGAATATCTCGTATTGGGGTTTCCTCTATTTTGTCATCATTAATCCGTCTTTGGAACTATCTTCATCATCGATGTTGATGGTTGGCCTAGTTTGTTCAAATATTAAGTTGGTTCTTTCTCGTCCATGTCCCTGGCCTTGACCTTGGGCATGCAAACTAAAAGAACCTCCACCAACTTATTGTAAGAGAGTAGTGGAAGCTCACTGAAGCGGAGTTGAATGGCCCTGCCTTTGTACTTCTTTTGGATTTTTACTTTTGTTTGTTGCAATTTTGCGAGAGAAGACATTTTTCTTTGGAGGCGCGTAGTAGGCATCATCTTCTTGAATACCAACTTAATGAACAGAAAATGGTTGTAGATTTCATTTGATGCAATGTTCTTGTCCTTCTTAGTAGTACTTGATGCACTGGTGTAGAGATGATGGAACCATATTGTGTTTATGAATCCACGGTTGATGAAGTAGAGCGTTGAAAGAGGTCTTGATGTCGATGATACAAAATTTAGTGGTTGTTGCTAGTTCTCCAACCTTCATAAATAATGTAATCAATCTAACTGCTCTCTCCCTTTTGGTTGAATCCTCTTAACATCATTTTATCAGTCGTAAGCTCTTGAGCTTCGATGTCTAAATAGGCCAATGTTTGTAGACTCATCAAGTTGAGTGATGCTCTAGGATCTACCAAAACTCTGACAAAAAAAATCTGCTGATGTTAACAGAGATGTAGAGTGGTCGGGTCTGGTCAGCAGTACTGAGCAGCAAATCTTCAATGGTGAAGGTCACCCTAGGCTGTTCTTTCAAGAAGCAAACTTCATCTGAGGATGTATTGGCCAACTGGGCTAAGCAAATCTCTAGGTCAAGCAAAGTCGTAACCAGAGACTCTCTCATCTCCTTTGATAGGATCAGAGCGTCATAGATGCTTTATTGGGCTGGCAGCTTCTTAAGATGAGCTAGCACATTGTAATCCACTTTGTATGGTCCTTCAATTTTCTCTTGGTTATGTGTTTCTTCCACTGGTGGAGGTGGAGGTAGTACTTCTCGAAGTTACTATTTGTTTTCCTTTATCCACTAGAGTTGTTCTCGGGGGGTAACACTTTCCCACTCCTCAAGTTTATTTCTGTAATTTATTCGTCTTGAGGTACCTTTACTAAAATTTTTGGCGTTTCTTCTTTTTCAAAAAGATCTATGTTGATGGCAAGTGGTGTACCGTGGTGCTCGAGGATTGGCTCCTCACTTCCAGTGCAGTTGTCGCTGTTATTATTGACATCTTCTTCGGTATTGTTAACTTGTTCGTTAGACTCAAGTATGACTTGAAAATCATTATGGGAATCTAAATAGAAGCTAGATTTGTCATAATCAATTACGTCATCACTAGAAACATTTAAAACGTAGCTGAAATCACAATCATTATATTCTTGAGACCCTAGAGGGGCAAAAAGATAATCATACAAAGTCAGGGATTTAAGGATTTTCTTCCTTAAATTTGAGACAACCAATCTAGCAGAGGCAGCTCTTATCCTACCCTCCGTGCTATCAATCTTCATGATGGCGTTCTTCTTCCTCTTTATCTTTGACAATGATGGCACTTTTGGTGAAATCTTCATCTCGGGCTTGACAGGATGAATAGTCTGAATGGTTTGTTTAAATGCATTATGGATTTAGTTCAATATTTTCTTAGATGATTTGCTCCAGACCACACTCCATCCATCTTTTTTAGTGTATGCAGAAGATTGTCTCGATGAATTCTGGATTTGATTTAGAACCCACTTGAGTTTGTCCCAAGTTGTACTCCATCCCTCTTCTCCGGTAAATGGATCAATCGAAGAAATCAGCTCAGCCGTAATCATATTTATGGAACCTTTTTCATGTTCTTTTAAATATTCTTTCAGGATTGTTATATTCCCTTCTTTAAGGTTCTTCACGAGCCAATCCTTAAAGATGAAGCATTCTTCTATAGTGTCTACCAGCAACGGTGATACGGAAAAAAATTTCGTTCATCCTTTTTTCAACCTCTTCTGTTTTCCTTGGCTCTGGTAGTTAGAACTCAGGCTTCTTCATCAGACTTCTGAACATTTTCGGATATGACTTCATCTTTAAAAGAATACACCATTTTATGTAGTTCTGCTAGAGATATTCTCTTATTTTGAGGTGACCCTCCTTGAGGCGGTCGCTGGTTAGACTGGCTATTTTGTTTCTTAGCCTGTAGTGATGAAGACTGACGACGATTTTTTGAATGTATTTTTATTGGCTATTTTCCTTGGTCGACATTCACTACTATTCATGATTTCTTTTCAAACACTCTGGTTGCCTTGGACTTCTCGTGTGAATCTATAAGTTTGAATTCTTCTTGAAGGCTGCTGGCTTTACTGATTAGCTTCTCGAAGGATTTAATGGCGAGTCCCTTGAGCATAAAAGCTACTGCGCGATGAATGCTTTTGAGTAAGATCTCAATTGCATGATGTTCCTATAGTTGAGGTTCACATTTCATGCTAATGTTTCTCCACCTCAAAATGTAGTCAACCAAAGTCTCGTTGGGCTTTTGCTTTTCCATCATAAGCTCTCATTTAGAGACATGGTGTTGCACTCAAGCAAATAATTTCACAAATAATTGTTCCAACTTGAAAAAAGTTTTCATTGCTCTGTTGGGCAACGAGGCATACCAATCGAAGGCGACCCCTGACAGGCTGCCGACGAACTGTCGGAAGAGTAAATTGTTATTCCTTGTGTTACCACAACTGGCTTAGAATTGTGTTATATGTTGTCTAGGATTTGCAGTCCCATCAATTTTTTTTAAATTTTGGGGCCACAAAACCTCTGAGGGAGGGTACGACATCAAATTTTTCCGGGTAAGGTCTACCCTTTAGAGTTAATGCACCACCCTTGGATGAGGTTAAAGCCTCCCGAACTTATTCAACCTTTTGCTTAAACTCTTTCTCTAACATGGTGCCCGATGGAAAATCCTTCTTTTGTTGCTCATCTCTGTTTGTCGAGGCAACTTCTCTTCTTTCATATGTAATGTGTATTATCTCTGGTTGGTTGACATTTGGAGATGCTAGTTGCGGTGCTTGTGATTGCCCTTGAATGGTGGTCATGGCAGTCATGGCTGCGGCCATCTCTTCTATCTTTTTCTCCAATTGACTAACTTACTCATCCCTTAAGAGAATACCCCTACACAGCTCATCTACGGGTTCTCTTCGATGAGAGGCTAAGCCTCATGCGCAGATGTAGTGGCTCTGGTTTCGATACATGGACATCCATGAAATCCTCTTCAAGGTAATTATTATAGTCAAAATCTTCATCTTCATGGTCGATGGAAACTTTGTCTTCTCGATCCAACTTGGAAATCTCTGCCCTGAGCTTTTTAACTTTTTCTTCAATCATTCATTCTTTGATTGTTTTAAGATCTAGAGGACCCTGTTGGACCTCCTCCTCTTGTTCTTCCACTTCACTGGCAATCCCTGTGATGATGTCAGATACTTCGGACCCTCGATTCATTCCATGATCCTAGTCTATGGGCTTCATGAACTGTATTGGTATAGCGACCTTGGTATCCATACCTTTTTCTTTGATGATGATGTCTCAGGACGGAGTGTCTTAGCAGAAACTTTGGTATGTCGAGGAAGAGTATGCTTCCCATGGTGCACACCAGCTACTCGATCAGGTAATCTCTTTGTCTTTTCCTTTGGAATTTTAGGGATGTCTTTGTGGTGCGTGCTCGGTAAAATTCTTGGAATCAGTCTTAACTTAATCGGTCGACGACCTGCTGTCCTGACTAAGACAAACTCAGTGGTGACTATAGTGGTGGCAACTCTGCTCCCCAAGTGAAACCAGACTAGAATACAGGTAGGAAAAGCCTCAGTTAACTTCTAAGATTGTTTGGCGGATCTGACATCCTTTAAAATTTCTTTCTTTACGCGAGGAGATATTATATGTCCCACTCGTTTAAGTAGTTTACTGACTGAACCGCCTTCTTTACCGACTAGCCTCTGAAAAAACTAAACTTACTCAGGTGATAGGAGTAGACTTTTTTCTCTCCACACCCTGTCCATGAATTGATGGAAATGCAGCAACAATTTTCTGGATACTTTCATACCCGTTGGTATCCATCAAAGGATTGAATCTACTTCCCCGTAGAAGTGAATATGGTTCCAGTAATTCAAACTCCTCTTGGTGAGGTTATTCATCAGTAGGTACTTCCTTAGAAGCATGAGCTTTAGTGGCCCTCCGAACTCTCTTGCTACAATTTCTCCTTTGGGTTCAAGTTAGTGGTGTAGTCTTCGAACCAGACCTAATTTCAAAAATTGATGGCGGGACAACCAATCCCTCAGTCAGATCTTCAATGATCATTACTTCTTTCCCTTTAGTAATAGCGGGGACAACGGGCTTGGTAGGTGTCAGGGCGGTAGTATTCTTGGCTTTCTTATAGGAAGGAAAGTCCTGAAGACAGTTTAGGTTGAACTCAGCAGACAGCTCCTAAACTTCCAGAGCAGTGACTTTCATTACGACGAATGGGGCCTTCCCAAGGATAACCTCGAGGTCTTCAAATCAGGCTTCAAACTTAATGGAAGGAGCAACATTCTGGGCTTCATGGCTTGTCGGCAAGTTTCAAGAAAAAGTCAGTGTTGGGTACGCCATCGTAGAAGCTTTAAAATAGAAATCTCTGGTGTTGGTTATATGGCCAAAACTTTGTAATCTTTAGTACAAGCACTGAAAACTTACAGAGGTTGGTCTGTAGACCGAGTAAATTTTAGTTCGTGAGGATTTTTAAATTTTTAGTAAAAAAGGTAACTTGAAAGTAGAAAAATTTAATTTATATAAGATAAATTTAAAGCGCGCGCAGTACAACACAATTTGATTTAGATTGGAAAATAACAAATCAGATTTTGAAGGGAGATGTGAAGTGTTTAGGACCCATTATGAACCCATTTAGCAACACACAATGCCCAAGTGGAACTAGTCCACCAACACACCTATTGGGGTCTGACCCCACATGAAGATTTAAAGAGTCCTTAATTGCCTCCTGAACCCCTCTGTTCAAAGGTGATTGAACAGGCAGTCCTGAAGTCTAACGAGTTAATTGTACTTTCCCAAGGCAGAAATGGGTAAATTATGTCAATAGAAGAAGGGTAATTTGGTTTAAGAGGGACATGGACACATCACCGATGTATGAAGATCAAATTTCCTCATTTAAATGGAGAGAAAAGTTTGTACCTAGCAGAGTTGCCAGAAGCTTTCAACAGTATTTTTGTTTGGAAGATTTGCCCGCAAGAAGCTGTCGGTCACCAGAATCGAAATTTTGTCGCCCTCTTTGGAAAGACATTTAATTTACATATAGATTTATGTTTAGAAAAATATAAGATCAACCTGACCCCAAATTTTTCATATTTTAAATGAAAGAGTGTTATACCTTAAACCTTGTATATATCCTAAAGTAAACACAAGACTTGAGGATGAGGCTCGATCAAATAAACTAAGAAATATATGACATCCATTTAGTCTGTGAAACCGTTTTATTTGCCGACAAGTTCTCTAATTTAATAAGAAGAATTAAATAGGTTTTATATTAACATGGGTTTGGACGAGCTTCATATAAGGGCAAGACCCTATATTTAATTACATATTAAATGAAAGAGGTCATCTAAGAAAACTCTCGATAAAAATCAGGAAATATTATGTTCAAGGATTTCAAATGAATAGGACTTTTCAAAAAAATTGGAGAAAGATGTGTGAAAATGGGATTGGCTCAAATTTGGAGCATTTTGTTTTAGAATCCAAATGAGGAAGAACTAGGGGAAGTCATAGATCTGGAGGAGAACCTCGGTGACTTCTCGATCTATCCTATTGTTTGGCTTCAATTTTGAGGAGAAATATTTAAGTGTTTCATCTTGCCAATTTTATTTAATTTGGGCTTATATTTGTGTGAAACAATCAGGCAAATAGCCTAAAAGATCTGAGGATTTAGGTCGGAAAGAACGACAACCTCGGAATCCTAAAGTAAGGATCGGCATATATTGTACAGTAGAGTTCTAGAAAGGCCTAAAGGTAAGGTAAGGATTTATTTTGCATAAGCAGATAACCTCAAAATCCTATGGCTTTGGTTGTTTATTTCTAAGAAAGGACTGTTTTAGCTGGGGAAGATAAATTTTGTTGTTGAAGATGGTCGTGGTGCCGACCATGCTAGCTCTAAGCTCCTTATCATGACGAGTTTAGGTTTTCTAAGTGTCCAGTTATGATGTCAAATCAGGTGGCCCTATCATTGTAGTTCAATAAATATTATGAGGCCTATTAACATTGATTAGAGCAACACCGGATAGGATTCCACGGTTCTCTCGTTCCAGCACCACTATTTTCCAAATGGATTCACTTAGTTCAAATGAATTTACTAAACTCAACTTAATGAGTTCCATAATTTCATTTAGACCGTGGGAAGCCTTGTTAGTAACTGTAGGTTACCTCCTCCGAGGGATTCTCGATCATCCGATAAAGATGTCTTATTTTAGTTGTAATTGTTGTTTTATGTGATGTTTGTGATTAAATTTTGAGTTGTTTTATATTTTGAATGTTGTGACAGTGAATTTGTCTTGCTTGATTTTTGTTTTGGTTTTGATTTTATTTTTGGTTTTGATTTTAGTTTTGTGGCTATTCTGACAGTTTTAATTTTCATGCTGAGTGACATCGTTGTTTAGCATGCAAGTTTGTGATAACATGAAAAGTACAATATGAAAGTACAAGAAAGATGGCACTGTAAACTGTGAAAGCGTACATGGCGAGTCTTCTCATTCCACCACCTGAAACTCAAAATACATGTTAGGGCATTTTATATGAAGCAGGAAAGTAAAGTTTTAGCGACCTACCTAACCTTAGGTCATATCTTGGTGGGTCCCTATTAGTTTGATTAAGGATGATTTTTGTTAAGCAAAATATATTAAGTTTAGTAGACCTCTCAGGTATCTACCAGGTCTAGAGAAAGAAGCAGGTCCATGCTTCCCTCTCACCGCGTGGTGAAAATTCTCAAGCTTATTTAAACTCATTATGTTGCTTAATAACCCATCATATAAATACCTTTAATGCTCAATGAACAATGATGTTTGAATTATCTTTAAGAGTAGGGTAATTATCACTTATAACTTAATTTGAGAATTATGTGGGTGAAGACCCTTAAGGG
Organism: Phalaenopsis hybrid cultivar; assembly: GCA_002079205.1. Taxonomy (NCBI): domain Eukaryota; kingdom Viridiplantae; phylum Streptophyta; class Magnoliopsida; order Asparagales; family Orchidaceae; genus Phalaenopsis; species Phalaenopsis hybrid cultivar. The sequence continues at coordinate 334,743 of JXCR01146892.1, read as the reverse complement.
GGCAAGTTGGCATTTTTGAAACACTTAGCCAATTTTTTTTTTTTAATTTGGGCTTATAGTGTTTTAAAGATGTTCAATTTTAAATATGTTCACTTTTCTAATCCTCATTTAATCATATTTGATTTAGCTTAGGTCGCTACTAAGCCCTTAAGGTTTTGGTGGATTTCTTAGCATATATTTTAGAAGTGATTGAATTTGAAGTGATGATGATTCATTTTTGAAAGTCATTTGAACATAAAATAGGGTTATTTGATTAGTGAGTTATCAAATTCTAAATTCATACCCCTAAGTCTAGGATTATTTAATTGACTAGACTTCCAAATTTTAACCATTTAAGGAAATTACAAATTTATCCTTTAATTAATAAAAGTGAGATTGATTTCTACCAATTAATCCTCTTGTGTTCCAATCATCCAAATAGGTTTGTTAAAATCAGAGGTTACCATTTTCCCTCTTTGAATTAAGCTTAAATGTTAATTAAATCCAAATTCCTAAAATTACACTTTCGCCTCTAAGGCTCTATTACTTCTTAATTTGTCAAATTCAATCCAAACGACTTTGGAATTTTTATCCCACCTCACTCATGGGTCAATTAAGACATCGGAGGAGAAAATGAGATTTTTCAAAATTTAATTTAATTTACGTATTTATTTTCATGCAAAATTAGGATTTTTAAAGCAAATTTCATAACTTGACCAAGGGAGAGTCTAATCCCTTGAAGTTTTTATTGGAGGTATACTTAGACCAAGGAAGCATTGGGACCAAATTTCTTGATTTATTGAATTATATTTAAATTTTAAGAATTATTTTGATTTGTGGAGTATTTATTAATTATAAAATATTTTAAGTGTGGAAAATTAAGTTTTATATTTTTATTAAATCTCTCTTATGTTAAAGGACACAGAGAAACAAATTTCACATTTTTTTTATTTTTTAGAATTTTTAAAATCATTTTAGTGAAAATCCATTTTTAGCCATTAAAAATTATTTTTAAGTTTCAAAATTCAATATCATTATTTAGAAAATGAGGAAAAATATTTAAATTGTTCCTAAGTGCTTAGAAAACAATTTAGAATATTTTCATGAATTATATTACTTTTGTGATTTTCATTTTTTTTTAATTATTTAAATATTAAAAATAGGCTTGAAATGGAATCTTTATTTTAATTTCAATTTTTTTTTAGAAAATTTCTCTCATAATAGAGAACTCCAAAAACAAATTTTTATAATTTTCTGAATTATACTTTAATTATTAAAAATCTTTTTAGTATAGAAAAGTTCATTTAACTTGAAAAATCAATTTAAGTTATTAAATGAGCTTCAAATATTTTAAAATTTTTATGGAGACTTCTCTGAACTTTGAATCTTAGTGGAGATTAAAAATCAAATCATTTAGATGCTTGTGTCACCCAAAATTAATTTTCTTTATGTTTTAGGGTTGGTGGAAATTATATGCTTTCTTAATGACTTAACCCATGAAATATTTTCGAAAGGGCTCTCTAGTTATAGCAAACCTTCCAAAATTCTTTTGGAATTTTATAAGAAACATGCTAATTATTATGACTAATTTATGCAAATAATAGACATAAAATTGAAAAATAGGGATCTCTATCTAGAGATCTCCTCTGACATTAGAAAAATCAGGGAATGTTCCCTAAGCTAGTGACAACAACATGCTAAAATTTCAAGTCATGGTGAATACATGCATGGAAAATCAAAAGACTCAAGTTACGGCTTTAGGTTGCCTCTCATAAAGCGCTTGGTTTAACATCGTTAGCCCGACCTATTCAGATATTATTCAGGTTGACTGACCATTAAAACCTTTTTAAAATTTGATCTTTTACCCTTAAAATACGGCTTTAATATGTGTCAATTTATTTTAAATCTATTCCCATTCTTTTGATATTCAATTTCAACAGCTCCGTAAGTATAAACTCGAGTCACAGTAAAGGATCCTAACCAACAAGGTTTCAATTTCCCAGAGAATAACTTCAGTTTTGTATTGTAAAGCAAAACTTCTTTTCCTAGTTCAAAGTTATTCTGGTTAATCTTCTGATCCTTCCATAACTTAAGTTCCTCCATATAAATTATATCGTTAGCATAAGATTGATTTCTTAATTCTTCCAATTCATTCATTTGTAACAATCTTTTCTCACCAGTATCTTTCAAATTATAATTGAATTCCTTAATCGCCCAATATGCTTTATGCTCCAAATTTACTCGTAAGTGACAAGTATTTTAAAAAATCAGGCTGTAAGGAGTCATTCTAATAGGAGTTTTATAAACAGTCTTGTAAGCCCATAATGCAGTATCCAGTCTAGTAGACCAATCTACTCTACTAGGGCTTACAGACTTTTCTAGGATTTGTTTAATCTCTTTATTAGAAACTTCAGCTAACCTACTAGTTTGAGGGTGTTAGGAAGTAGAGATTCTATGAATAACATTAATTTTTTCTGCCAATTTCTGAATGAATTTATTATTGAAATAGGATCGTTCATCAGTGATAATCACTCTTGACATTATGTATCTCGTGAAAATGTTTTTCCTTAAAAATCTTGAAGCACTTTTAGCTTCACAACAAGGTAAAGCTTGCACTGCAATCTACTTTGAATCGTGATCTACCGCAACTAATATGCATAACTTCCCACATGAAGGAGTAAATGGTCCCATGAAATCTAATTCCCAAACATCAAAGATATCAACTTCTAACATGAAATTCAGAGGCATTTCATTTCTTCTAGATATATTTCCTACTCGTTGGAATAGATCACAAGTTTTTATGTATCTCTAAACATCTCTAAAGAGAGTAGGAAAATAAAATTAAGCTTGTCAAATTTTATAAGCAGTTTTATCGGTTCCAATATGTCCTTCAAATTCAAAATCATGATATTTCTGAATAATTAATTCAATATTTTCAAAAGGTACACATCTTCTCATAATAAGATCCTTACATTGTTTATATAAATAAGGTTCATCCCAAAAATATGTTCTCGCATCATGAATGAGTTTTCTTCGTTGTTGCAATGTCAGCATAGGTGGAAAAATATCACATACAATACAATTAACAATATCATCATACTATGATATTTTTCGCTCATTAATATTATAGAGTTGTTCATCAGGGAAACTGTCTATAATTTCATTGTCCGTGTCAGATAATTAATGATAATCTAATCTCGATAAATGATCAGTAATTTGATTATTAGTTCACTTTCTATCAATAACCACAAGATCAAACTCTTGCATGAAAAGTATCCATCTAATTAACCTTGGTTTGGCATCCTTCATTTGCAACAGATATTTAATAGCAGAGTGATCAGTGTGCACAACACAATTAGTCCCAATTAAAGAAGATCTAAATTTGTCAAAAGCATACACTATAGCCAGTAACTCTTTTTTAGTAACAATGTAGTTAATTTGAGCATTGTTAAAAGTTTTACTAACGTAGTATATAACTTTAAAAATCTTATCATACATTTGTCCAAGAACAACTCCAATAACATAATCACTAACATCGCACATCAGTTTGAATGGTTGCTCCCAGTTAGGTGAAACAGTTATAGGGGTTGTGATTAACTTTTCTTTTAATAACTCAAAGACGTTAAAACAGTCTTCAGTAAACTCAAATTTCTTGTCATTTTCTAAAAGTTTGCACAGAGATTTCGTAATTTTTAAAAAAATTCTAATAAAATGCCTGTAACCAACATGTCTAAGAAAACTTCTAACCCTTCTTACTTTAGTAGGAGGTGTTAATTAAGATATAACTTGAATTTTTGCAGGGTCTACTTCCATATCATTTTCCAAAATTTTATGCCCTAACACTATTCCTATTGCAACAATAAATTAAGATTTCTCCCAATTTAGAACTAAATTATTACTTTCGCATAACTCCAAAACTTTTTCATGATAATTTAAGCATGCATCAAATGACATTCTAAATACATAGAAATCATCCATAAACACTTCTATTCCATCATCAATTAACTTACTAAATATAGACATCATACATCTCTGAAATGTTGCAGGTGCATTACATAATCTGGAAGGCATTCTTCGAAAAGCAAAAGTTCCAAAAGGACTAGTAAACGTTGTCCTTTTTTTATGCTCAGGAGCAATAAGAATTTGATGGTAGCCGGTATATCCATCTAAAAAAATGAAGTATCTGTGCCTAGTAAGTCTATCCAATATTTGGTCTAGGAATGGTAAAGGGAAGCGATCTTTCCTAGTGGCAGTGTTTAATTTTCTAGAACTGATTCCTTTAATATCAGCTAAAGTCCAACCAAAAGCTTTCTTATATCTTTTTAATGTATCCAAAAGTCTTTGCACTTGCAAATCATTTAGCACTGAAAATATAATAACAGATAATCTAGATGACTTTCCCAGAAACACATACTTCAAGTGGTTAGGAAATGTTTTCAACTCAAGTTCAGGTGGTTTTATAGTTTTGAGAACTAGATTCTTATCAGCATTTCTTGTAATATCCAACATCTCAAATCTTTCTTGAACATAATCTAATTCTTCATTTTCTATTTCGTCCAAAATAAGATCATCCTTGTTTTCAAATTTTTTTTTTCTTCCAAAAATTTTTTAAAATGCTCGTTCAATAGATTATCACTAATTTCCAAGTGAAAACATTCATTGTCTCTTTCCACAGCAGGGTATTTCATAGATTTCATAATGTTAAAAGTCACTTCTTGTTCGTTAACTCTCATAGTTAATTCTCCCTTCTGAATATCTATCATATCTCTTCCAGTATCTAAAAAAGGTCTCCCTAAAATTATAGGTAGTTCTTTATCTTCCTCCATATCTAAAACAATAAAATCCATAGGAATGTTAAATTTATCAACTTTTACTAACACATCTTCTATAACTCCCTTTGAATAAGTAACTGAACGATCGGATAACTGAAGAGTGTGAGACTTCTCCTAATCTTAATCTTTTGAAAATTGATAGAGACATAAGATTAATACTAGCTCCCAAATCACATAAATCTCTTCCATAAAATCTTTCACCGATAACACACGGTATAGTGAAACAACCTGGATCTTTTAATTTTTCAGGAAGCTTTTTTTGAATAATTGCACTATACTCTTTGCTGAGTGAAACATTTTCATTATCAATGAACTTACTTTTCTTATTTAATTGCACTACACTCTTCGCTAAGTGCAACAGCCTCATTATCAATGAACTTCCTTTTCTTGTTCAAATTGCACTGCACTCTTCGCTAAGTGCAACAGTTTTGTTATCCGTGAACTTCCTTTTCTTGTTCAGTATATCTTTCATAAATTTCACATAATTGGGCATCTACTCTAAAGCTTCTACGAAGGGAATATTTACCGTTAATTTCTTAAGAATTTCTATAAACTTGGAAAGTTGTTTATCCTTTTGGTGTGCTTCAATCTTTGAGAAAACTTGGAAAGTTGTTTATCCTTTTGTTGTTTCTCTAAAGCTTCTACGGTGAAAGTTGTTTATTTATAAAATCAAGAAAAATATTCTAATTGTTCCTAAGTGTTTAGAAAACAATCTAGAACATTTTCATGATTTTTATTATTTTTTATTTAGCATTTTTTAATTATTTAAGTATTATAAATAGGTTTAAAAATATAATTTTTATTTTAATTTCAAATTTATTTTTAGAGAATTCCTCTGATCATAGAGAACTTCAAAAACCAATTTTTATAAAATTTTGAGTTATATTTTAATTATTAAAAATCATTTTAGTACAAAAAGTGTCATTTAACTTGAAAAATCAATTTAAGTTTTTAAATGAGCTTCAAATGTTTTGAAATTTTTTTGGGGAGTTCTCTGAACTTTGAATCTTACTAGAGATTAAAAATCAAAATATTTAGATATTTGTGATACCTAAAATTTATTTTGTGTGTGTTTTAGGGTTGGCGGAAATTAGGTGCATTCTTAATGACGTAACCCGTGAAATATTTTCTAAAGGGTTCTTTGGTCATAGCAAACCTTCTAAATTTTATTTTTGAATTTTCTAAGCAACATGCTAAATATTATATTTAATTTTTTCAAATAATAGACATAAACGTGTAAAATATGGATCTTTAGCTTGAGATCTCGTTTGACTTTGGAAAAAAAAGGAATGTTTTGTAAGACAGAAGCAACAATATGCTAAAATTTCATGTCATGGAGAAAGGTCTACATGCATGGAGAATCAAAAGACTCAAAATAGTCTTTAATTAATTAAAAACAAAACATGTATCAAATGGACCTCAAATTATTTCCACATTGTTTTCATCTGTTCACTGAGCAAGTTGGTATTTTTATTTTATTTTTTTGATTATTCTGCACCAAGATATGATTTTTTGAAGTTAGGGTTATTTATTTTAATCAGAAAATATCGTGTTGATCTATTTAAACGCGTGACGCTGACTAGATCTTAGGCGGCTCCGAAAACACATGTGACGCGCTCCCATCCACAAAGCCGCTGACTCGGCCCACACTTTAGGATTCGAAGCACTGTTCGGCTTCATCTCTTACTTTGATGAGATAAATGCGTGATCAAACGACTTCCCATCATCATCCCTAAATAGGCTGACCCGAGAACCGTCCACACTAAAAACTTAAGATCTTCTGCTAGACTCAAACAAATCTCATAAGGTTTGATGCTATGGACTCTTCCAAGTGAAACGAATACATCCATAGGGTAATCATGCAACTAAATTAAGCATAATCAAATGGAGAATCAAAATAGGCTTGGGAGTAGGAGAAGTTCAATACGTTTGCTCTGAGAACAGAAGCTTCAAACAAAGGTGCTCGACACATTTGTGGAGGTCCAAGGAGGCTAAGGATTAAGCCTCTTGCTATGGTGAAAGGTCTAGTTTAAATTTAACCAAGCTCAATTTCAGGTGTTGTTCTAGAGCTATGTTAGGGTCTCTATGAAAGGGGGATTTTATGGGGCTTCTCCTTCTTTCATTGTGGTGAAGGTGTGGCTGAATTTAATTTAATTTGCATGGACTGTGGAGGTGTGGTGATCTCTGTCCTAGTTTTTGGCAGAAGTTTGAGCTCAAAATTGTGCTCCCAGAGTGGAAATCAGTGGGGGAAAGTGGTTGGCTTGAGCTGAGGAGGTCTCAATGATTCTCGGGGAGCAATTTGGAGGGGTTTCTCTGAGAAATTTTTATCACTCCCTCCATGGGTGTGGAGGTGAGCTTTTCATAAAAAATGGCTTAAGGCTTGCCGCCATGGCCAATGAGGGGGTGAAGAGTGATGCTTAGGTGGAGGTCATAAAGGCTCTAACATTTTATTTGGATGAGGTGGCCTCTAAGTTTGAAATGGATTTGATTCCATGGAGGCGGCTATAAGTTTTGGTGTTTTCCGGCCACTATGCCGACTGGTCAGTCCAGGAGAGGTGGCCAGAGGGCTCAGGGACCTCAGAGGAATCTGTCACAATAATTAAATGGGTTTGGGCTTTGTTTCGAAAAAAGATCTGAAGCTTAAGCAAATATGGAATGAAATCCCTTAATTTAGGGGATTTTTGGTCCATGGCTTAGCTTAGATGGGTTTATGGAGTTTATATTGGTCACTAAGGTCCAACTAATGGCAGTGGAGTTATTAATTTTGTGACTTTGGGGTGGTTAGTATAAATTTGGTGCATGGGTCTAATGTGTGTTCAAATAACCAAAATTTGGGTGGTCGGGGTAGACTAGCCACAACCTTGAGCCTAATTGATTGATTAAAATTGTGTAAATGATTTTAATGAAGATTTTTTTGTGAAGGATTGAAATGATTTTGAGCACAATTGGAGGGTCAATTTGGAGGATTTTTGAAATTTGGTCAATTTGGGCATGTTGGGCTAGACTTGGGTCTATATTGGGCTAGGCTTAGAATTTTGCTCAATTTAATGATCCAAATGATCAAGGGAGTTATTATAAAGATTTTTCATGAAGGAATGGAATGGAATGGAAGTTTTGGGGTTAAAGCAATCAATTTAGTGGAATTTTGAGACCTGGCTAATTTGGGGCCAATTTGGAGATTTTTGGATTTATGTTGAAATTATATAAAATTGAGGTTACACCAAGGACAATTGAAGGTAAATTTTGATCTTTAGGAATGTTATGAAGACTTTAGGGTCCAAATTGAGAGCAATGGAGTAGGTCATGGGGTTCAATTAGGTGGAACGAAGTCATATGGCCAAAATTGGGGGTTTTGATTTAGATCAAAATTGGGCTCAAACAATGGGACCAATGAGCTTGGATTTCATTTATATTCGTCATATGAAAGGTTAATTTGAGTTTAGGATTGAAATTGGGTCAAATTGGGACAAATTTGATGGACATTTGAGGTGGATTTGAGGAGATTGGGTCTTTATAGGCAATTTTAGGGGTTTTAGTCAAAAAGGGTCAAAATGGCGAAATTGGGTCATGTGGTAGTTGAGAAAAGTGAAATTGGGAATATTGTGAGTCTTTTATGAAATTTTTAGATTTTGTTAGAATTTTTGGAATTTTGGGCTAAGGAGGGGCATTTTGGTAATTTTTGTGATTTTTGGTATTTTGGGTGTTTTCAAGAGGTTTGAAATGATTTTTGAAAAAATTTTGGGTATTTTGGGTAAATTTGGAAATTTTGTCTAAATTTAGGGTTTCAAGGGTACTTAAGTAATTTGGGGGAGTTTAGGGGCAAAAGTTGAGCTGGGCATTTTGATAGAGTTGGTGTGCCAACCACCATAAATAAGCCATGGATTAATGGAAACCCCATTTTGCATCATCTATGTACTGGTCTTAGTTAAACCATAGCTTAGGGACAGTGAGCTTAGGGGACCATCTAGATGAGTATCTCAAATGTATCAAGGGACCAAAGTCAAGAATTTTTGGTGTGTGCTTGTGAGTGGTTGTGAGTTAGGTGATTGCTGATGAATGTATTAGCTCTAAACCAACACCCAAAGCCAACTATAAGGTCTAATAGTCCTATTGGGAACTTTCCTTGGGCTCCCCCATATTGACCACGCCTACTAAGTGCTAGAGGTTAGGACCAATATGTAGAAGTTCAAGTTGAGTAAAGATGAGTTTAAAATTTCTAATGTTGAGGGTTTCTTTTTTTGTTTTCTAGGAATAGTCAACAGAATTTCCTATGGATAGACCTTAGGCTACTAAAGAGAAACACTAGACCTCAACCAAAAATGAGCTCAACAAACGGACCCCCTATAGGTATTGTGTGTTGGGCAAGCACATCATACGTATTGGCATTGACCCACAAGATCAACAAAACTAATACAAACTCCTAAGTCAAGAGACATAGAAGGAGTGTGGAATTGTGTGTGCTATTTGCTTCCACTGGGGAATATAGCAGGTAAATATTTGATCAAAGTCAAGAAGTAGGGACTCTCGGTTGGGATTGGAGAATGGATTTTAGAGTTATGAGATTTCAAGAATTTATAGAAGATGAGAATCATTGTGTAAGTGCTGACCCCAAGGTGGGATTTGAAATTCAGGTATTAGTTTTAGAAGAGGGTAGAAAGTTAAGGGCCGACCATGAAAGGAGAGGAATCAGAATTTAGCGACTGATCCAGGATAAATATTGAAAGTTAAGGATCAATCCCAAGAGAGAGCATCAGAAGGTAGGGACCAACCTCAAGAGAGTGAATCAGAGGTTAAGGACTGATTCTAAAATGAGAATTGAAAGTTAATGATCAATCTCAAAAGAGTGTGTCGGAAGGTAAGAACCGACCTCAAAAGTAGTGAATCAGAAATTAGGGACTGATTATAAAATGAGAATTGAAAGGTAAGGATGAATCTCAAAAAAGAGCGTCGAAAGGTAAGAACCAACCTAAAGAGTAGTGAATCAGAAATTAGAAACTGATTTGAAAATGAGAATTGAAAGGTAAAATCAATCTCAAAAGAGAGCATCAAGAAGGTAAGGACTGACCTCAAAAGTAGTGAATCAGAAATTAAGGACTAATTCTAAACTGAGAACTGAAAGGTAAGGATCAATCTCAAATGAGAGCGTTGGAAGGTAAGGACCAACCTCAAAAGCAGTGAATTAGAAATTAGGGACTAATTCTAAAAGGGGAATTGAAAGGTAGTGATTAATCTCAAAAGAGAGTGTTGGAATGTAGGGATTGACCTCAAAAAGGTGAATCTGAAGGTAAGGATTGATTCTAAAATGGGAATTGAAAGGTAAGGATCAATATCAAAAGAGAGCGTTGGAAGGTAAGGACCGACCTGAAAGTAATGAATCAGAAATTAGAGACTGATTTGAAAGTGAGAATTGAAAGGTAAGGATCAATCTCAAAAGAGAGCGTCAGAAGGTAAGGACCGACCTCAAAAGTAGTGAATCCAAAATTAGGGACTGATTCAAAAATGAGAATTGAAAGGTAAGGATTAATCTCAAAAAAGAGCATCAAAAGGTAAGGATCGACCTAAGAAAGGTGAATCACAAGTTATGGACTGATTCAAAAAATGAGAACTGATGGTGTTAAACCCAAAGATATGTCATGTGAAAAGGTTGTCATTTCTTAGGAAGATATGTAGAATCTAGTGGGACTTTGAGCAGAATGTGAAATTTTGTGGGGATGTGAAGAGATTACTATAGACAAAGACAGTTGTGTTGTGCAAGCAAAGAGTACGAAACTCCCAAATCGGGAGAATTCAATCAACAGATTTATTTTTTTTCTTGTTGTTTTTATCACACTTAATTTTTCAAAATATGTTTTCAAAATTTGATTTTAGTTGGTTGATTTCTTAAAAGAGATTTGTTTTGTTGTTTTTGTTTATTGGTTATTTTTGTTTAAATTTTATTATCCTTAAATTTTTTATTTGTCGTTTTGATCTTTGTTCATTGTAATTTTGAACCAACATGTGGTTTGTGGCTTCCATACATTGCACAAAAGGAAATTAAAAAAAAGACACATTTTTGAATGAAACTTCATTAATATGTTCAAACAAAATGTTACAGATAAAGTGTAGGCCGACGCCAAAAAATACAATATGCGAAATGCATCAAAGTACATCCAAAATATATTATGCCAAGTACACATTATAGGCTGAACATCTCTGGTACTTATCACATTGTTGTCATGTAGTAAAGTAGAAAGGAATCCTCTGACTGTTTGTTCCTGCTGTGACAAGCTCCTGATCAAACTAACCTTCTAAGCCTCGCTCTAGGATAAGAGTTCCTTTTGCATGCGCTCAGAGGTGCAACCCTCTCATAGCTCGTAAGTTACTAGTTCCTTCAGCTCTAGATCTGGCTAAAATCTGTGCGGCATTTTGTAGTCGTCCATCCGTCGGAAGGCTACGGACACCTTATGGTGTTGCACTCCTGGAATACATTGCTTGGCAACATCTGCACCGTTGCCTTTAAGAACAGCCACTGAGCCAATTGGTAGGGGAATCTCCACAGAGCCTCTAGACTCACTAGACTGACGATGTCAATTTCTTTCCTAAATATGATTTTACTCTTACTCATGAATGAGACCGTATAAAAAGACCTAAAAAATTCTTGGTGATCGATGTGTGGAGGTATGCAATCACCCTCATCATAGATGTTGATAATATAATTATTTGGAAGAAGCTAGTGGCCAGATTACTCCATCTGACCATTCTTTTGATCATCCACTTTATCATGTCTGAGGATCCTAAGAGGATTTTGTTTTCTATCATTTGTGAAGTTGTAGCAGCAGCCACACTGGATAGTAATCCTCACTTTTCCTCGAATCCATTTCCTTGGCTCAGAATAGGCACTTTCCATAAGTAAACCTGCTTGACCTCTGTCCTTTAGGTAAAAAATGCAGTCAAGAATACTCAGTTCGTCTGTCTTTGAATACAGTTCTAATCCCTCCAATATGTTGATGAATTTTCTTTGTACTTCTTCGGAGAATTTGAAGACTCTTTTATTTACTTTGCTCATTTTATAATATTCCACCGTACTGGAAGTCGTCAGTTTTCACGGGTATTCCCTCATTTGAATATTAGCGGGAACGCAAGTTGGTGTTGTCTCTGGCTCTAAAGGATTGTATGATTCTGCGTCTGACAGGACGTTTGGCTCTGTACCCCTTAGAAAATATGACTCATAATCCATTAGGACATATGGCTCTACCTCTATCAGGTAATCGGTATTCTGAGATCCATCATCGGTAGATGTATATTCTTCTAAGGTGTTGTTGTGTTGTAGATGTAGGACATTGCAGTCCGGGCACTCCACGAATGCCCGAGTAGTTGACGCTAGTGCAGGTATTTTGACATTGTAGATAGGGCAACCACGTACACAACATCTAAAGCTGGTAGTATCTTTGGTTTTGTAACAAACTAGGACTCATCATCTGTAGTGGGTTTGCTAGAGGAGGTCTCTTTCATGCCTGGATCATAAATGTTTCCCTCAGGAATAGGAGTGAGGAAGTTGTCTGCCTCTTTATGGTGTCTCTTCTCTTCTCGTAAGAAAGCTCTCTATTTTTTTCGGCTGATGTTTCTTCGTTGTACTGTTTGTAGTGGAGAGAACGATATTCTTTCATTATCAATAGCAACTATGCCCCCAGTCGACATAGCTATCATGGATGGTAAACAATTGGGCCCTTCATTCGGGTCCTGTTGTAAAATCACGTTTTTTCCTTTCAGTGACACACTGTCTTTGGTGGCCGCCCTTAATAGTGAGGGTAGCCCTTCCTTTTCCCATTGATTGATGAAATTCATTAAAGGCCCCTCGTAATCCATGCCGACTTGGTTAAATTCCTGGCTTGGAAGTGTGCTATATGTTGTCTGAGATTTCCAGTCCCATCAATTTTTTTAAATTTTGGGGCCACAAAACCCTTGAGGAAGGGTACGACATCAAATTCTTCTGGGTAAGGTCTACCCTTTAGAATTAATGCACCACCCTTGGATTGGTTTAAAGCTTCTCAAACTTGTTCGACCTTTTGCTTAAATCTTTCTCTGGCATGGTGCCCGATGGAGAATCCTTATTTTGTTGATCATCTCTGTTTTCTGAGGCAACTTCTCTTCTTTCATCTATAATGTGTATTATCTCTGGTTGGATGACATTTAGAGATGCTAGTTGTGGTGCTTGTGATTGCCCTTGAATGGTGGCCATGACAGTCATGGTTGCGGCCATCTCTTCTATCCTTTTCTCCAGTTGACCAACTTACTCATCCCTTAAGAGAATAGCCCTACACATCTCATCTACGCCATTCTCTTCAGTGAGAGGTTGAGCCTCATGTGCAGATGTAGCAGCTCTGGTTTTGATAACATGGACATCCATGAAATCCTCTTCGACGTAATTATTATAGTCAAAATATTCATCATCATTGTCGATGGAAACTTCATCTTCTCGAGCCAACTTAGAAATCTCGGCCCTGAGCTTTTCAAATTTTTCTTCAATCATTGGTTCTTTGACTGTTTTAAGATCTCGAGGACCCTGCTAGACCTCCTCGTCTTGTTCTCCCATTTCACTAGCAATCTCTGCAATGATTTCAGATACTTCAGACCCTCGCTTCATTCCATGATCTTGCTCTACGGGCTTCTTGGACTGTATTGGTATATCGACCTTGGGTATCCATACCTTTTCCTTTGATGATGATGCCTCAGGACAGAGTTTCTTAGCAGAAACTTTGGTATGTTGAGGAAGAGTAGGCTTCCTATGGTGCACACCAGCTACAGTATCGGGTAATCTCTTTGTCTTTTTCTTTGGAATTTTAGGGATGTCTTTATGGTGCATGCTCGGTAAAATTCTTGGACTTAGTTTTAACTTAATTGGTCGAAGACCTGCAGTCCTGACGAAGACAGACTCGGTGGTGACTATAGTGGTATCAACTCTGCTCCCTAAGTGAAACCAGACCAGAATACGAGTAGGGAAAGCCTCAGTTAACTTATGAGATTGTTTGGCGGATCTGACATCCTTTAAAATTTCTTTCTTTACGCGAGAAGATATTGCATGTCCCACTCTTTTTTAAGTAGTTTACTGACTGAACCACCTTCTTTGGCGACTAGCTTTTGAAAAACTGAACTTACTCGAGTGATAGGAGTAGACTTCTTTCACTCTACACCCTATCCATGAATTGATGAAAATGCAGCAACAATCTTCTGGATACTTTCATACCCGCTGGTATCCATCAAAAGGATAGAATCTACTTCCCCGTAGAAGTGAATATGCTTCCGGCAATTCAAACTCCTCTTTATGAGGCTCTTCATCAGTAAGTACTTCCTTAGAAGCATGAGCTGTAGTGGCCCTCCGAACTCTCCTACTATGATTTCTCCTTTCGGTTCAAGCTAGTGGTGTAGTTTTCAAACCTGACCTGATTTCAAATACTGATGGCGGGACAACCAATCCCTCCATCAGATCTTCAAGGATCATTACTTCTTTCCCTTTAGCAGTAGCGGGGACAACGGGCTTGGTAGGTGCCACGACGGTAGTATTCTTGGCTTTCTTTTAGGAAGGAAAGTCCTCAAGATTGTTCAGGTTGAACTCAACAGACAGATCCTAAACTTCTAGAGCGGTGACTTTCATTACGACGAATGGGGCCTTCCCGAGGATAACCTCGAGGTCTTCAAATCGGGCTCCAAACTTAATGGTAGGAGCAACATTCTGGGCTTCATGGCTTGTTGGCAAGTTTCAAGAAAAAGTCAGTGTTGGGTACGCCATCGCAGCAGCTTTAAAATAGAAAGCTCTGGTGTTAGTTATATGGTAAAAACCTTGTAATCTTTAGTGCAAGCACTGAAGATTTACAGAGGTTGGTCTGTAGACCGGGTAAATTTTAGTTTGTGGGGATTTTAAAATTTTTAGTAAAAAGGTAACTTGAAAGTACAAAAGTTTAATTAATATAAGAAAATTTTAAAGCGCACACAGTACAACACAATTTGATTTAATTTGCAAAATAGCGAATCAGTTTTTGAAGGGAGATGTGAAGTGTTTAGGAACTACTCCACTTATCAACACACAATGCCCAGGTGGAACTAGTCCACCAACACACCTATTGGGGTCTGACCCCACATAAAGATTTAAAGAGTCCTTAATTGCCTCCTGAACCCCTCTATTCAAAGGCGATTGAACAGGCAGTACTAAAGTCTAACGAGTTGGTTGTACTGTCCCAAGACAGAAATGGGTAAATTATGTCAATGGAAGAAAGGAAATTTGGCCTAAGAGAGACATTGACACATAACCGATGTATGAAGATAAAATTTCCTTATTTAAATGGAGAGAAAAGGTTGTACCTAGCAGAGTTACCAAAAGCTGTCAGTAGTATTTTTGGTTGGAGGATTTGCCCGTAAAAAGCTGTCAGTCACCAAAATCGAATTCCTGTCGCCCTCTTCAGAAGGATGTTTAATTTAAATATAGATTTACGTTTAGAAAAATATGAAATCAAACTGACCCCATATTTCTCATAGTTTAAATGAAAGAGTGTTATACCTCAAACTCTATATCTATCCTAAAGGATAAACACAAGATTTGAGGATGAGGCTCGATCAAATAAACTAAGAAACATATGACATCCATTTAGTCTGTGAAACCGTTTTATTTGCTGACAAGTTCTCTGATTTAATAATAAAAATTAAATAAGATTTATAAGCTGGGTTTCGATGAGCTTCCTATAAGGGCAAGGCGCTATATTTAATTACATATTAAATGACTAAAGTCATCTATGAAAACTCTCGATAAAAATCATGAAATATTATGTTCAAGGATTTAAAAAGGATAGGACTTTTCAACAAAGTCAGAGAAAGATGTGTGAAATGTGATTGGCTCAAATTTGGAGCATTTTGTTTTTATAATCCAAAGGAGGAAGAACTAAGGGATGTCATAGATCTGGAGGCTCGGTGACTTCCCGATCTATCCTATTGTTTGGCTTCAATTTTGAGGAGAAATCTTTAAGTGTTTCATCTTGCCAATTTTATTTAATTAGGTCTTACATTTGTGTGAAATGATCAGGCAAATAGCCTAAAAGATGTGAGGATTTAGGTCGGGAAGAACAACAACCTTGGAATCCTAAATTAAGTATGGGCTTATATTGTACAGTAGAGTTGTACAAAGGCTTAAAGGTAAGGTGTGGATTTATTTTGCATAAGTAGACAACCTCAAAATCTTATGGATTTGGTTGTTTAATTCTAAGAAAGGAATGGTTTAGCTGGGGAAGACAGATTTTGTTGTTGAAGATGGTTGTGGTGCCCATCATGCTAGCATCAAGCTCGTTATCGTCACGAGTTTAAGTTTTCTAGGTGTACAGTTATGATGTCAAATGAGGTGGCCCTATGATTGTAGTTCAATAAATATTATGAGGCATATTAAAGTTGATTAGAGAAACACTGGTTAGGATTCCACGGTTCCCTCGTTCCAGCACCACTATTTTCCAATTGTATTCGTTAGTCTAACTGAGTTTAGTAAACTCAACTTAATGAGTTCCATAATTTCATTTAAACCGTGGGAAGCCTTGTTAGTAACCGTAGGTTACCTCCTCCGAGGGATTCCCAATCATCTGATAAATATGTCTTAATTTAGTTATAGTCGTTGTTTTGTGTGATGTTTGTGATTAAATTTTGAGTTGTTTTATATTTTTAATGTTGTGGCAGTGAATTTTGTCTTGCTTGATTTTAGTTGTGGTTTTGGTTTTGTGGCTATCCTAACAGAGTTTCAATTTTCATGTTGGGTGACATCGTTGTTTAACATGCAAATTTGTGATAACATCAAAAGTACAATATGAAAGTATAAGAAAGATGGTGTTGTAAACTGTAAAAGCATACCTGAAAAGTCTTCTCGTTCCACCGCCTGAAACTCAAAATGCATGTTAGGGCATTTTATATGAAGTAGGAAAGTAAAGTTTTAGCGACCTACCTAACCTTAGGTCATATCTTGGTGGGTCCCTATTAGTTTGATTAAGGATGATTTTTGTTAAGCAAAATATATTAAGTTTAGTGGAACTCTAAGTTATCTACTAGGTATAGAGAAAGAAGCAGGCCCATGCTTCCTTCTCACCGCGTGGTGAAAAGTCTCGAGCTTATTTAAACTCATTATGTTTCTTAATAACCCATCATATAAATACCTTTAATGCTCAATGAACAATGATGTTTTAATTATCTTTAAGAGTAGGGTAATTGTCACTTATAATTTAATTTGAGAATTATGTGGGTGAAGACCCTTAAAGGGGTTAAGTAGGAGTTATTGAAACATTTAGCAATTTTTTTTTTTAATTTCAGCTTAAAGTGTTTTAAAGATGTTCAATTTTAACTATGTTCACTTTTCTAATCCTCATTTAATCATATTTGATTTAGCTTAGGTCGCTACTGAGCTTTTAAGGTTTTGGTGGATGTCTTAGTATATATTTTAGGAGTGATTGAATTTTAAGTGATGATGTTTCATTTTTGAAAGACATTTGAACATAAAATAAAAGTATTTGACTAGTGAGTTATCAACTTCTAAATTCAGACCCCTAAATTGAGGATTATTTAATTGACGAGACTTACAAATTTTAATAATTTAAGGAAATTACAAAGTTATCCTTTAATTAATAAAAGTGAGATGGATTTCAACCAATTAATCCCCTTGTATTCCAATCATAAAAATAGGTGAGTTAAGAACAGAGGTTACCCTTTTCCCTCTTTGAATTAAGCTTAAATGTTAATTAAGGCCAAATTCTCAAAATTACAATTTTGCCCCTAAGGCTCTATTATTTCAGAATTTGTCAAATTCAATCCAAATGACTTTGGAATTTTTATCCCACCTCACTCATGGGTCAATTAAGACATCAGGGGAGAAAATGAGATTTTTCAAAATTTAATTTAATTTAATTTACGTATTTATTTTCATGCAAAAGTAGGACTTTTAAAGCAAATTTCATAACTTGACCAAGGGAAAGTCTAATCCCTTGAAGTTTTTATTGGAGGTATACTTAGACCAAGAAAGCATTGGGACAAGATTTCATGATTTATTGAATTATATTTGAATTTTAAGAATTATTTTAATTTGTGGAGTATTTATTAATTATAAATTATTTTAAGTGTGGAAAATTATGTTTTATATTTTTATTAAATCTCTCTTATGTTAAGGGACACAGAGAAACAATATTCACATTTTTCTGATTTTTTAGAATTCTTAGAATAATTTTAGTGAAAATCCATTTTTAGCCATTAAAAATTATTTTTAACTTTCAAAATTCAATTTCTTCATTTAGAAAATGAGGAAAAATATTCCAATTGTTCTTAAGTTCTTAGAAAACAATTTAGAACATTTTCATGAATTATATTACTTTTGTGATTTTCATCATTTTTTAATTATTTAAATATTAAAAGTAAGCTTGAAAATGAAATCTTTATTTTAATTTCAATTTTATTTTTAGAAAACTTTTCTCATCATAGAGAACTCCAAAAACCAATTTTTATAATTTTTTGAGTTATACTTTAATTATTAAAAATATTTTTAGTACAAAAATGTCATTTAACTTGAAAAATCAATTTAAGTTATTAAATGAGCTTAAAATATTTTAAAATATTTATGGAGACTTCTCTGAACTTTTAGTCTTAATGGAGATTAAAAATCAAATCATTTAGATGCTTGTGTTACCCAAAATTAATTTTCTTTATGTTTTAGGATTGGTGGAAATTACGTGCATTCTTAATGAATTAACCCATGAAATATTTTCCAAAGGGTTCTCTAGTTATAGTAAACCTTCCAAATTTTTTTTGGAATTTTCTAAGAAACATGCTAATTATTATGACTAATTTATGCAAATAATAGACATAATATTGAAAAATATGGATCTCTATCTAGAGATCTCCTCTGACATTAGAAAAATCAGGGAATGTTCTCTAAGTTAGTGGCAACAACATGCTAAAATTTCAAGTCATTGTGAAATGTCTACATGCATAGAAAATCAAAAGACTCAAAAAAATATTTAATTAATTAAAAATAAAACATGCATTAAATTGACCTCAAATTATTTCCACATTGTTCTCCTCTCTTCAGTGAGCATGAGGGTTTATTTTATTTTATTTTTTTGAATTTTCAACACCAACATATGAATTTTTTAAGTTAGGGCTATTTATTTAAATTAGAAAATACACTATTTATTTATTTAAGCGCTCCGCTCTCACTAGATCCTAGGTGGCTCCAAAAACACACGTGGCACGCTCTAGTTGGAGACCACTATCCACATAGTCAATGACTCGACCTGCGCTTTATGAACTGAAGCGTTGTCCGACTTCATCCCGTCCGTTGATGAGATAAACGCACGATCGAATGACCCCCCTCATCGTCCCTAAATAGGCTAACCCGAGAACCGTCCACACTAAAACGTTAAGATTTTCCTCTAGACTCAACGAAATCTCATGGGGTTTGATCCTATGGACCCGTCTAAGTGAGACAAACACATCTATATGGTAATCATGTAATAAAATTAAGCCTAGTCAAATGGAGAATCATAATAGGCTCGGGAGGAGGAGAAGTTCAATACCTTATGTCTAAGAATGGAAGCTTCAATTAGAGGTGCCCAACACGTTCATGGAGGTCCAAGGAGGCTAAGGATTAAGGTTCTTGTTGTGGTCAAAGCTCTAAGTATGAATTCGACCAAGCTCGATTTCAGGTGTTGGTCTAGAGTTATGTTAGGGTCTCTGTGGAAGGGGGATTTGATGGGGCTTCTCCTTCTTTCATTGTGGTGAAGGTGTGGGTGAATTCAGTTTGGGTTTGATGGACTCTGAAGGTGTGGAGAGCTCTGTCCTAGTTTTTGGCAGAAATTTGAGCTCAAAGTTTAGCTTCCACAGAGGGAATCACTGGAAGAAGTGGTTGGCTTGAGTTGAGGAGGTATCAAAGAGACTCTTGGAGCAATTTCAAGGGGTCTCTCTAAGAAATTTTCAGCACTCCCTCCAAGGTCGTAGAGTTGAGCTTTTTATAAAAATGACTTAAGGCTTGCTGCCATGGCCAATGAGGGGGTGAAGAGTGATGCTTAGGTGGAGGGCAGAGAGGCTCTAACATTTAATTTGGATGAGGTAGTCTCTAGGTTTGAAATGGGTTTGATTCCAAGTGGGTGGCTCACAGTTTTGGTGTTTTCGGCCACTAGGCTGGCCATCCAGGCCAGAGGAGGTGGCCAAAGGGCTCAGGGACCTTAGAGGAATCTGCCACGGCAATTAAATGGGTTTGGGCTTTATTTTGGTAAAAGGATCTTAAGCTTAAGCAAATATAGAATGAAATCCATTAATTTATGGAACCTTTGGTCCATTAGTTAGCTTAGGTGGTTTTATGGAGTTTAGACTGGTCACTAAGGTCCAACTAATGGTTGTGAAGCTATTAATTTTGTGGCTTTAAGGTGGTTAGGCTAAATTTGGTGCATGGGTCCAATGTGGGTTCAAATGACCAAAACTTGGGTTAGGTCTAAGCTAGCAGTGACCTTAAGCCCAATTTATTGATTAACATTGTGTAGAAAATTTTAATGAAGATTTTTGGTGAAGGATTGAAATGATTTTGAGTTCAATTGGAGGGTCAATTTAGAGGATTTTTGAAATTTTGTAAATTTGGGCATGTTGGGCTAGACTTGGGCCTAAATTGGGCTAGGCTTGGCATTTAGCTCAATTTAATAGTCCAAATGATCAAGGGGGATGTTATTAAGATTTTTCAGGCCCGAATGGAATGGAATTTTTGGGGTTAAGGCAATCAATTTGGTGGAAGTTTGAGACATGGCCAGTTTGGGGCAAATTTGTAGATTTTTGGATTTAGGTTGAAATTAAATCAAATTTAGGTTTCACCAAGGCAAATTCAAGGTCAGTTTTGATTTTTAGGAATGTTATGAAGAGTTTAGGGTTCAAATTGATACCAATGGAGTAGGCCATGGGGTTCAATTAGGTGGAACCAAGTTGTAGGGCCAAAACTGGGGTTTTATTTTAGATCAAAATTGGGCTCAAATAATAGCCAATTGAGCTTAGATTTGGTTTATATTGGTCATATGAAAGGTGAATTTAAATTTATGATTGAAATTTGGGGAAATTTGGACCAATTTGATGGACATTTAAGGTGGATTTGGGGAGATTGGGCCTTTAAAGGCAATTTTAGGGGTTTTGGTGAAAATGGTAAAAATGACCAAATTGGGTCATGTCGTAGTTGAGAAAAGTGACATTGTGAATATTTGGAGTATTTTTGGAATTTTTGAGATTTTTTTGGAATTTTTGGAATTTTGGACTAAGGAGGGGCATTTTGGTAATTCACATTTTTTGGTGATTTTGGGTGTTTTCAATAGTTTTGAAATGATTTTTTAACTAATTTAGGTAATTTGGGAATTTTGTCCATATTTAGGGTTTCAATGGTACTTAGGTAATTTTGGAGAGTTAAGGGGCAAAAGGCTGAGTTGGGCATTTTGGTAGAGTTGGGGTGCCAACCACCATAAATAAGTCACGGACCAATGAAAACCCCATTTTGGGTCCTCTATATACTGGTTTTAGCTAAACCCTAGCTTAAAACTAGTGGTTTTAGCTAAACCCTAGCTTAAAACAATGGACCAAAGTCAAGAAAATTTGGTTTCTGCTTGTGAGTGGTTGTGAGTGAGGTGATTGCTGGTGAGTGCCTTAGCTCTAAACCAACACCCAGGGCCAACCCTAAAGTCCAACAGTCTTATGGGGAACTCTCCTTTGGCTCCTCCATAATGACCCCACCTACTAAGTGCTAGAGGTTAGGACCAACATGTAGAACTTCAAGTTGAATAAAGAGGAGTTTAGAATTTCTAATGGTGAGGGTTCCTTTGCTAATTTTATAGGAATAGTCAACAGAAAGTCCTATGGCTAGACCTTAGACTACTAACAAGGAACATTAGACCTCAACCAAAAATGAGGTCAACAGTAATGAATAAGAAATCTCTCACCTTCCCTCTCCTTATACAATCCTTGAAGAAAATCTCAAAGTCCTTGACTTTCTCTCTCTATTATTCTTTTGTACCCCTTACACACTACACCAAACACTCTTTTTTAGCTTTATACTTCTCTCTCTTTTATTAAAGGCTACCTCCCTCCAAAAAGAATTCAAAATTCCCCCAAATGTCAACCCTTTTGAATTCAAAAAACATTTCCATTGATCCAAGAGACACATCTCTTCGTAAAGAACCTTTCAAAGTGTCTTGTTGCATTAAATCACTCCAAGGGGTGTTCAGAACAACTGTTTCTTTCGAAATTTGTACAAAATTTTTCTTTAACTTCCTTAAGCCACTAAAGGTCATCTTTGGCGCACCTGACACCAATTCAGGTGCTTTGGGGACCAACTTGCTTAAAACTGCATTGTTATGGGCTTTACGGCTTCAGGAACCAAATCTGGCGTACTTGGAGCTAGCTCTCTGTTAAATGATGCTTATGGCGCCAGTTCTAGTACTTTAGGTGCAAGCTCTCTATCTAATGGTGCTTCTAGCATCAATCAGGTGCATCAGCATGAGAATCCCAAAATTATTTGTTTTGGCTCCAAATTTCATCATTTTGGCTCTAGAAACAAAAACATGAAAATATCTTTCTTTAAAGTGCAATATCACCAAAAATAAGCATAAAATCTATACTTAAAACAACTCAAAATCTCCAAAATTTGAATGTTATTGTCCTCAAGTAACACTTTTACTACATAAAAGCATATGACATAAGATATAGATTAACTCATAACTTTTATACATTAGTTTAATAAACAAAATAGCAAAATTTAAGAAAAACCTTTAATAACTTAGATTCAAATTCTAAATCTAAGAGTATTTAGTGATCAAATTTAATATCTCTAAATCTCTACTTACTTCAAGTAGAATTGTGATTTGTCATATAAAGGATTCTTAGAACATTCATATGAAAAATAACTTTATGAAAACTTTACTAGTAATGCTACTAATACTCCAATACAAGTTTAGAAAATGTAATAAATCATTTTTTTTAAGTTGATTCAAGTGAAGCAAATAGTTGATTTAGCATCTCTTCAAGCTTCTCCCTACTCATTTTTCTTTTCTTGTCTTTTCTTTTTTTTTACTTTTAGAATCTTTTCATTCCCCCGTTCTTTTTCTTTTTCTTTTTCAAGTGAGGATTACTACATCTGGATAGCCTTAATAACTTTGAACTTCACTATCCTCTTCTTAAAGTAAAAAATCCTTACCTTTCTTCACTTTATAAATTCATATTAGTTTCTGATTTTTCATAAAGTTACATTCTTTTCTTCTTACATGAAACTCTAAAATTCTTAATACTTCAAAGATACAATTTCCCTTAACTAAAATAGAAAAACATAGTCTTATCTTATCATACCAAACATATTTAACTTAAAAATTGACCTTCATTATTAAAAACATTTTCCATAAATTTACCATAGTATTCATAAACATAAGTATAGACATTTAAAGTTAAATCTTAATATCTCAGGTCATGTTAAATAATTTTAAAACTATAGTTAATTGAGGAAAAATAAAATTTAGTTTACTTCTTTTTTAAAAGAAAATTTTCTTTCCCCTAAACTTAAATTTTTAAGTAATTTAAGAATATGTTAGTACAAAATTTAGTTGGTGAAATAAAATAGTAAATGCATAAAAATAAAAACTAACCTGTACAGGATTGCTGAGTATGAAACTGAGCTTTGGTATACTGCAAGTACTAACTTTAAAAATACATACAGCCTTTAAGGCATTAAATGAAACATAATGTATTTTAAAGGATTTGCTGAATACTAAAACAGAAACAAAAACTAAAAATACTAGAAATGCAGAAAAAGTAAAAAATCTACTATTTCTATTACAGTTTAGTTACACAAAAAAGGAAGGTTTTACTACAACAGTTTCAAATACAACTACATAAAAACACATTCAAAAATAATAGACAAACTAATAAAACAAACAAACTAGACCAAACTGCTAAGAATATCAATCCTCATCGCCTCTCGTCATCATCATCATCTTCTTATTCTTCTTCATCAACATGAATAAGCGTATAAGGAGTAAAACTAGGGAAACTTGGAAATTCCACATTGTATTCACCCCTAAGATATCTAACCATAGCTTCCTCAAAAGCAATATCATGTTGAACTCTCCTATGTTGAAACTCATCATTATAAGGATTTCTTGCTCCAATATTTCTAGTCTTATTCTACATATTAACTATATCCATTTGTTGAATCATAAGCTACTCCATAATATTTTCAAGTGAAGCATAGCGAGAAGTACATGCCCCTACAACTGTTGTAGTGGGTTTATCACTACCTCCACTCCTATACTCAACAAATGATTCCACTCTTTGAATTGTATGCTTCTCGATAAGATTTTGTGGCTGCAACCTTTCATCTTTTCCTTGAGACTCTACTCCTTATTTCCCACATAAAGTAAAAATCAGAGCAGGGTAACCCAAACCACTAGTTGTAGCACTACTAGCTATAATCTGATCATGATGAACTATGAGAGCACTGTTGACCTCACTTTTTGTTGAGGTCTATTTTTCCTTTTTAGTAGCGTAGGGTCTGGCCATAAGACTTTCCTGTTGAAAATTCTTAGAAAACTATAAACAATCTCTCACCATTAGAAATTCTAAATTCCTCTCTACTTAACTTGAAGTTCCACATTATGGTCCTAACCTCTAACACTTAGTAGGTGGGGTCACTATGGGGGAGCCCAAGTAGAGTTCCCATAAAACTACTGGACTTTAAGGTTGACCCTATGGGCTTGTCTAAAGCTAAAGCACTAACTACACTCACCTACACTCACCTACATTGACCTACACCAATAATCACTCACAACCATAAAGGCAAACTTTCTAACCTTGATTCCTTGATCTTTTGGGACACTCATGTAGATTGTCTCCTAAACCCACTTACCCTAGGCTAGGGTTTAGCTAAGACCAATACATAGAGGATCAAAATGGGGTTTCCAGTGGTCCATGGGTTATTTATGGTGGTTAATTCCCCAATTATACCAAAAATACTCAACTTGGCCTTTTGCCACTAAACTCCCCTCAAATTACCTAAGTACCCTATAAACCCTAAATTTGACCAAAATTTTCAAATTTACCGAAAATACCCAAATTTGTTCAAGAGTCATTTCAAATCTTTTGAAAACATCCAAATCACCCAAAATTCACCAAAAAATTGCCAAATTATCAAAATACTCCTCCTTAGCCCAAAATTTCAAAAATTCCAAAAAATTTCCAAAACCTTCCAAATATTCTCAATTTCATTTTTTTCTCAACTACAACATGACCCAATTTGGTCAATTTGGCCATTTTGACCAAAACCCTCAAAATGCCTTTAAAGGCCAAATCTCCCCAAATTTACCTCAAATACCCATCAATTTTGCTCTAAATTCCCCAAACTTCAATTCTAAACTCAAACTCACCTTCCATATGGCCAATTTAAAGCAAATTCAAGCATAATTGGCCCATTCTTTGAGCACAATTTTGATCTAAATCAAACCCCAATTTTGGTCATATGACTTGATCTCACCAAATTGAACCCATAACATACTAAATTGGCCTCAATTTGAATCCTAAACTTTTCACAAGAATCCTACACATCAAAATTGACCTTAAATTGGCCTTATTGAGGCCTCATTTGCATTTAATTTCGACTTAAGTCCAAAATCTATAAAATTTCCCCAAATTGGTTGTCCCCAAATTCCTCCAAATTGAATGCCTTAACCCAAAAATTGTCACACAATTTATGTTGAAAACTCTTTATGATGTTCCTATTGACCTTTCCCAACAATCAATGTGGACTTAGCCCAAGCCTAGCTCATTCTAGATCCAAGTCTAGCCTAACATGCCCAAAGTGACCAAAATTCAAAAATCCCTCAAATTGAACCTCCAATTGAACTCAAAATCACTTCAATCCTTCACAAAAAATGTTCATTACAATCATCTACACAATCATGATCAATTAAATGGGCTCAAAGGTCATAGCTAGCCTAACTCAATCCCACTTTAATCCAAATTGACCTACATGGACCCCTCACCAAAAATTGGCCTAAACATGTCAAATATGTCAAGGCAAGGCCACCATAGCAAAATTTTAGTCCCTATTGACCAAGCTAAACCCCATGGAACCACCCAAATGAGTCATGGACCAAAGGATACCCAAATCAAGAAATTTGATTCCAAAATTGCTTAAGCCAAGGATATTTTTTGCCAAAACTAAACACCAGGATAGTTAATGGTTGTGACAGATTCCCCTCACTCACCTGACCTCCTGGCCACCTCCCTTTGCCTGGTCGGCCATCCTAGTCACCAGAAAATGTGCAAACCAAGAGCCATCCACATGGAATTCAACCCCATTCAAACCTAAGGGCTACCTCATCCAAATTAAATTCAGAGCCTCTCTGCCCTCCACCTATACAAGCATTTTCACGTCCCAATTGGCCATGACAACCACCTTAAGCCATTCTTATAAAACCTCCACCTCCATGGCCATGGGAGGTGTGTTGAAATTTTCTTAAAGAGAGACCCCCAAATTTCTCACAGAGCCTCTTTGAGACCTCCTCAGTGCAACCTAACCACTTCCCTACCCTAATTCCTCTTATTGAGGCTCAATTTTTTTAGCTCAAAACCTTGCAGAAGACAGAACATAAATCCCCACACCTCCATAGTGCACAAAAGTTAAATTAACTTCACCCTCACCATTACCACGGTGAGAGGAGAAGAAGTCACATCAAAGACCTCTCCCACGGAATTGTTATACTATACTTTGATTAACACCCAAATCCGGGCCTTGATAGAATTTGGGTCTAGTCATTTCACCATGACCAGAGGCTCAATCCCTAGCCTTCTTGGACCTTCACTAACATGTCGAGCACCTCTGATTGAAGCTTCCCTTCTTATAGCAAAGGTTTTGATCACCCCAACTTATCAAGCCTATTTTCACTCTCCATTTGATTAGAATTGATTTCATGGCATCTTAACCATATGGATATGTTCTACATACTTAGACGAGTAATTTACAAAAACACACTTGATTTGGTTAAGAAATGAGAGAGATGTTAAGTTGTGAAGCTGGACAGTTCTTGAGTTAGCTTATTTGGGGATGATGACAGGGAGCCGTTGGATCATGCATTTATCTCATCAATGAACGAGATGGAAGCCGGACAACACTTCAATTCTTAAAGCACAGGCCGAGTCAGTGGCTACTTGGTTGGTGACGTCCAACCAGAGTGTCTCATGCGTGTTTTTGGAGCCGCCTAGGATCTAGTCAGTGTCGTCGGTTAAAATAGATAAATAGGGTATTTTCTGATTTAAATAAATAGCTCTAACTTCAAAAATTCATATCTTGGTAAAAAATTCACAAAAATAAAATAAAATAACCCTCTTGCTCAGTGAACAGAGGAGAACAATATGAGAATAATTTGAATTTTGTTTGACGCATATTTTTATTTTAATTAATTAAACACAGTTTTGAGTCTTTTAATTCTCCATGCATGTAGACATTTCACCATGGCTCGAAATTTTGGCATATTGTAGCCTTTGTATTAGGGAACATTCTTTGAAAATTTCTTTGAGAAATCCTACTTTTACATGGTTTATTGAAATTGGGCCCCAATGGTTCTGTATGTCATATGAAATTTTCTTTGAAAAATTCTACTTTTACATAAAAATAAATATGTAAATTAAATTAAAATTTGAAAAACCACATTTTCTCCTCTAATGTTTTAATTGACCCATGAGTGAGGTAGAATAAAAATTTTAAAGTAATTTGAATTAAATTTGATAAATTATGAAGTGATAGAGCCTTAGGGCCAAAAATGTAATTTTTGAAATTTAGCCTTAATTAACATTTAGGCTTAAGTTAAAATGGTAAATGGATAATCTTTGATCCTAATCAACGTAATTGGATGATTGAAACACAAGGGGATCAATCGGTAGAAACCAATCTCACTTTTATTGATCAAAGAATTAATTTGTAATTTCCCTAATATTTGGAAGCCTAGTAAATTAAACTATCCTGGACTTAGGTGTATGATTTTGAGTGTTGATAATTCACTAATGTAATACCCCTATTTGATCCTTAAATGACTTTCAAAAATGAATCATCATCACTTAAGATTCAAACCTTTTTGAAATAACCAAGACATCTACCAAAATATTAAGGGCTTAGTGGTGACCTAAGTTATATAAAATTTGATTAAATGAGGATTAGAAAAGTAAACATAATTAACAATTTAACACCCTAAAAAAAACACTACAAGCCCAAATAAAAAAGTTGGTGAAGTGCCTTGGTAACATTAACTTGCCCCTTTAAGGGCTTTCACCTACATAATTTTCAAATTAAATGATAAATGGTAATTAACTTAAGCATTAAGGGTATTTACAAGATGAGTTATTAAGCAACATAATAAGTTTAAAATGAGCCTGAAACTTTTCACCATGCAATGAGAGTGGAGCATGGACCTGCTTTTTCTAAACCTGTTGGATACTTCAGAAGTCAACTAAACTTCATATGTTTTGCTTAACAAAAATCATCCTTAATCAAACTAATAGGGACCCACAAAGATATGAACTAGGGTTGGGTAGATCACTAAAATCCTACTTTTCTACTTTATATAAATGCCCTCACATGCATTTTAAGTTTCAGGTGGTGGAACAAGAAGACTCACCAGGTACGCTTTTTTTTTAGTTTACAGTGTCGTCTTTCTTTTAATTTCATACTGTACTTTTTATGATTATAAAACTTGCATGCTAAAAAATAATGCCACCCTGTATGAAAACTAAAACTGTTAGGATAGCCACAAAGATAAAACCAAAATCAAATAAAAAATCAACCAAGGTAAAATTCACCACAACAACATTCAAAATATAAAAGAACTCAAAATTTAATCACAAACATCACAAAACAACAACTACAACTAAATTAAGACATCTCTATCGTATGATCGAGAATCCCTCAGAGGAGGTAACCTACATTTGCTAACAAGAATTCCCAGGGTTTAAATGAATATAAGGAACTCATTAAGTTAAGTTTAGTAAATTCATTTGGACTAAGTGAATCAAATAGAAAATTGTGGTGTCAGAATAAGGGAACCGTTGGATTCTAATCGGTGTCGCTCTAATCAATTTTAACATACCCCATAAAATTTGAAGGACTATAACCATAGGGTCACCTGATCTGACATCATAACTAGACACCCTAGAAAACTCAAACTCGTCGCGACGAGGATCTTGGAGCTAGCATGGTGGGTAGCACAACCATCTACAATAGCAAAACATGTCTTCCCCTGCTAAACTAATTTCCTTCCTTAGACTTAAACAACCAAGACAAAAGATTTTGAGGTTGTTTGCTTATGCAACATAAATCCCACCTCATCTTTAGGCCTTTGTACAGCTCTACTGTACAATACAACCCTAACTCTTCTTCGGATTCTGAGGTTGTCGTTCGTCACATTTTCCAGGCTATTTGTGTAAACATTTCACACTAATGTAAACCCTAAAAAAATAAAATCTACAAGATGAAACACTTAAATATATGTCCTCAAAATTGAAGCCAAACAATAGGATAGACTAGAAATTCACCGAGTCTCCTTCGCATCTATGACGTCCCCTAGTTCTTCCTCATTTGGATTCCAAAAAAAATGTTCCAAATTTGGGCCAATCTCATTTCACACATCTTTGTCTGATTTCGTTGAATAGTCCTATCCTTTTGCATTCCTTGAAGATAATATTTTCTGATTTTTATCGAGAGTTTTCTTATGTGACTTTGGTCATTTAAGATTTAATTAACTATAGGGTTTGCTCTTATAGGAAGCCCGTCCGAACACAGCTTAATATAAACCCTATTTAATTCTTCATATTAAATACAGGAAATTGTTGGCAAATAAAATGGTTTTGCAGACCAAACGGACATCATATACTTCTTATTTTACTTGATCGAGCCTCACCACCCTCATGTCTTGTGTTTATCCTTCGGGATAGAAACACGATTTGAGGTATAGCGTTCTTTCATTTAAACTATGAAAAATATGGAGTCAGTTTGATTTCATATTTCTCTAAACTTAAAATATCCTTCCAAAACGGGCAATGGGATTTCAATTCCGGTGATCGAAAGCTTCTTACTGAAAACTCCTCTAATTAAAATAGTGTCAAAAGCTTCTGGCAACTCCATTGGGGACAAGCTTTTCTCTCCATTTAAATAAGGAAATATTATCTCAACATGTTGGTAATGTGTCAATGTCCCTCTTAGACTAAGTTACTCTTCTTCCGTTGACATACTTGTCCCATTTCTGTCTTGGGAAAGTGTGACCAACTCTTTGGACTTCAAAACTGTTTGTTGAATCACCTTTGAACAGACTCTTTTTCGACTTTGATTTGCTATTTTGCAAATTAAATCAAATTTGTGTTGTGTTGCGCACACTTTAAAATTTCCTTATATATAATAAATGTTTCTACTTTTAAAACTACTATTGTTAAAAAATTTAAAACTACCATTAAAATTAAATAACGACTTACCAGGTTTAAAGATCAACCTCGATTAATTTTTAGTGCTTGCACTAAAGTTATATGGTTTTGGCCATATAACTAACCCCAGAGCTTTCTGTTTTAAAGCTGCTGCGATGGTGTACCCAATGCTGACTTTTTCTTGCAACTTGCCAATGAGCTATGAAGCCCGCAATGCTGCTCATACCATTAAGTTCAGAGCCGGATTTTAAGACCTCGAGGTTATCCTTGGGAAGGCCTCGTTCGTCATAATGGAAGTCACTTCTCCAAAAATTTAAGAGTTGTTTGCCAAATTCAACCTAAACTGTCTGCAGGACTTCCTTTCTTATAAAAAGACCAAGACTACTTTTGCCACTATGACACCTACCAAGCCTGCTGTCCTTGCTGCTGCAAAGGGGAAAGAAGTGATGATCATTAAAGATATGACTGAGGGATTAGTTGTCCGGCCATTAGTATTCAAAACCAAATCGAGTTCAAGAATTGCACCACTAGCCTAAACTCAAAGGAGAAACCGTAACAAGAGAGTTCGAAAGGCCATTAAAGCCTAGGCTCTTGAGGAGATATCTATTAAGGAAGATCCTCACCAAGACAAATCAGGATTACCGGAAACATATCCACTTCTATAGGAAGTAGATTCCATCATTTAATGGATTCCGATGGATATGAGAGTATTCAGAGAATCGCCTCTGCATTACTGTTGCTTCATGGATAGGGTGTGGAGAGAAAGAAGCCTACTCCTATCACCTGAGTCTGTTCAGTTTTTTAGAGGCTAGCCACCAAAGTAGGTTGTTCAGTCAGTGAGTTACTTAAACAAGTGGACCATGCAATATCCCCTCAAATGAAGAAAGAGATTTTAAAGGTCGTCAAATTTGCCAAATGATCTCAAAAGTCAACCAAAAATTTTCCTACTCGTATTCCCGTCTGGTTCCGCTTGGGAAGCAGAGTTGATACTGCTACTGTTAGCACAAATTTTACCACTACCAGGACCATAGGTCGTTGACTAGTTAAGTTAAGACTGGGTCTGAGAATCTTACCGAGCACACACCACAAAGACGTTCTTAAAATTTCAAAGGAAAAGATGAAGAAATTACCTGGTACTAATGTTCTTCGTCACAATGGGGAGCATACTTCTCCTCAACATTTTGATGTTTTCGGTAGGACACCCTGTCCTAAGACATCACCATCAAAGAAGAAGGTGTGAATACCCAAGGTCGCTGTACCAATACAGTCTAGTAAGACTGCAGGACAAGATCACGGAATGAAGCTAGGGTCCAATGCATCTAACATTGTTGTAACGATTTCCAATGAAATGGAAGAGCAAGAGGAGGAGATTCAGCAGGGTTCTCTAGATCTTAAGATGATTAAAGAATCAATGATCAAAGAAAAATTTAAAAAACTCAGTCAAGATTTTCGAGTTGGCTTGGGACACGGAGTTTTCATCGATGACAATGATGAAGATTTTGACTACAATGATTACCTCGAAGAAGATTTCATGGTTGTCCATGTTATTAGAACCAGAGCCGATACATTTGCGTATGAGGCTTAACCTCTCGTCGAAGAGAACTTCATGGATGAGCTGCATTATGCTATCCTCTTAAGAGATTAGCAAGTCAACTAACTGAAGAAAAAGATAGAAGAGATGGCCACAACCATGACCGCCATGGCTACAACCATGACCGCCATGGCCACAATTCAACCCCCACAGTTAGCCTCTCCGAAAGTCAGTCAACTAGAAGTTAAACATATTACAGATGAAAGAAGAGAAGTTACTTCTGCAAACAGAGATAAGCAACAAAAGAAAGATTCTCCATAGAGCGCCATACCAGGGAAAGAATTTAATAAAATGATCGAGCAAGTTCGGGAGGCCTTAACCCAATCTAAGGGTGGTGCATTGATTCTAAAGGTATACCTTACCTGGAAGACTTCAATGTCGTACCTTTCCTGAGGGTTTTGTGTCCCCAAACTTTAAGATATTTGATGGCACTGGAGATCTCAGACAGCATAGAGCACACTTCCGAGCCAGTTGTGGAAACACTAAAAATATTTCATGCTTTACTCTTCCAACAATTTGTCAGCAGCTTGTCAGGGATTATCTTCAATTGGTGTGATGATCTGCCCAACAGGCCAATTAAAGCATTTGCCAAGCTGGAACAATTATTTGTGAAGAGATTCACCGGAGCGCAACATCATGTCTCTATAGGAGAACTCATGATCGAAATACAAAAGCCCAACGAGACTTTTGTGGATTACATTTTGAGGTGGAGAAACCTTAGCATGAAGTGTGAACCTTAGCTACAGGAACACCATGCAATTAAGATTTTACTCAAAAGCATTCATGACCTAGTAGCTTTCATGCTCAAAGGACTCACCATCAAAACCTTTAAGAAACTACTTAGTAAAGTCATCAGTCTTCAAGAGGAACTCAAACATATGGATTTACACGTGAAGTCTAAGGCAAACAGAGTGTTTGAAAAGAAGTCAGGAATAATAGCGACTTTTGATGAGGGAAAACAACCAATGAAGATATATGCAGAAAATCCTCATCAATCTTCATCATAGCATGCTCAAAAACAAAATAGTCAATCCAACCAGCGACCGCCTCAAGGAGGATCACCTCAAACAGAGAATAAGAGGATATCTTTGGCAGAACGACAAAAAAATGTGTATTCTTTCAAAGATGAAGCCGTATCTAAGATGTTCAGAAGTCTGATGAAGAAGCCTGAGTTCAGACTGGCATATCTGAAGAATCCTGACGGGGTCGACAAGATGGATCAACCAAATTATTGCTCATACGATCAATTGCTCGGGCACACTATAGAAAAATTCTTCATCATTAAAGATTTGCTCGAATAAAATATCAAAGAAGGCAATATAACGATCTCGAAAGAAAATTTAAAAGAACCTAGAAAAGGTTCTATAAATGTGATTTTGACCAAGCTAATCTCTCCAATCGATCCATATACTGGAGAAGATGGATGTAGTATGACTTGGGACGAGCTCAAGAGGGTCAAATGATCTTTTGTGCATAATTGAAAAGATGGATGGAGTGCAGTTTGGAGCAAATCATCCAAAAAAATATTGAACCAAATCCAAAATGCATCAAAATAAGCTTCTGATCAAAGCCTTCAGCTTGTCAAGCCCGAGATGAAGATTTAACCACAAG
Organism: Phalaenopsis hybrid cultivar; assembly: GCA_002079205.1. Taxonomy (NCBI): domain Eukaryota; kingdom Viridiplantae; phylum Streptophyta; class Magnoliopsida; order Asparagales; family Orchidaceae; genus Phalaenopsis; species Phalaenopsis hybrid cultivar. The sequence continues at coordinate 301,263 of JXCR01146892.1, read as the reverse complement.
AGTCGTCATAATCAAAGGCAAAGAAAAAGAAGAACACTAATACAAATATTAATAGCACAGGGGGTAGGATAGGGGCTACCTATACTAGATTGGTTGTCTCGGATTCAGGGAAAAAAATCCTCAAACCCTTGACTTTGTACGATTATCTTTTTGCCCCTCCGGAGTCTTATGAATAAAATGATTATGATTTAGGCTATGTTTCAACTATCTCTAATGATGACGTAATCGACTGTGACCAATATACCCTCGATTGTGATTCAGAAAATGATCCTCAAATCGTACTCAAGTTCGATGAACACATTGATAAGATCGAAGAAACATCAACGATACCAGCTACGATAACACCAGAAGTAAGGAACCAATCCTCGAGCACCACAGTGTTCCACTTGCCATCAACTTGTATCTTTCCAACAAAGAAGAAATACTAGAAGATTTAATAATGATATCTCTAGAAGAAGAAATTACATAAGTAAACTTAAGTAGCGGGAAAGTATTACCCCCAAGAATAGCTCCGATAGATAAAGGAAAACATATAATAACTCGTGAAGAACTACCTCCACCTCCACTAGTGGAAGAACACACAATCAAGAGAAAAGTAGAGGACCCTTATCTTAGAAAGTTGTTGGCCCGATTTAGCATCTCCGACACTCTGATCGTATCAAAGGAGATGAGAGAGTCTCTTGTTACAGCTTTGCTCAACCTAGAGATTTTCTTAGCCCGATTGGTCAGCACATCCTCAGATGAAATTTTTTCTTTGAGAGAACAACCTGGGGTAACTTTCACAGATGAAGATTTGCTGCTCAATACCCTGACCACATCCGCCCACTTTACATCTTCATTAACATCGGCAGATTTGTGTTGTCCAGAGTTTTAGTAGATCCTGAAGCATCATTCAACATGATGAGCTTACAAACATTGGCCTATTTAGACATTGAATCCCACGAACTTACGGACGATAAAATGATGCAATGAGGATTCAACCAAAAGGGAGAGAGAGCTCTTGGATCCATTACATTGCTTATGAAGGTTGGAGAACTAACAACGAACACTAAATTCCATATCATCGATGCGTAGACCTCTTTCAACACTCTACTGGGTCAACCGTGGATTCACGAACACAACATGGTTCCATCGTCTCTACACCAATGCATCATGTACTGTAAAGAAGTACAAGAACATTGCATCAAAGGAATCTATAACCGTTTTCAGTTCATGAGGTTGGAATTCAAGATAATGCTTCCTACTATGTGGCTCCAAATAAAATTCTCTTCTTAAGCAAAATTTTTACAAGTAAAAGGGAAGATACAAAATTTAGATGGTCTTGGATTTATTACAGTCGGACCAGTCGATGATTCAGAATTTTGCTTGGTTTTTACTAGTGAATCAGGAGAATATTGTCTAGACATGGAGGATGATTCCTGTGATTAACTAATAGAAGATGTGATACTCTTAAAATACATAGTAATTTTTAGACACATTTTTATACTTATTTTTTAGATATTGCGCTTTAATGGAAGGTAATTTTGAGTTTTTCTTGTAGATACAAGTAAAAATGGAAAAAATGCTTAAAGGAGTGAAAAAAGATCAAATTTGGAGCAAAAATGTGAAAATTTGTGCAAAAGAGTTTTGGCACCTAAGCGTCCGATCCAGCGCTTAAGCGCCAGTTAAACATAGAAGGCCGCGCCTAAGCACCGAGACCCCGCGCTTAAGTTTCAGTGGCAGTTACTAGACGAGTAAAATTGGTTTTCTGAATTTCTAAGAGGTTTTTTAGGCACCCATTGGCTTAACAACTGGTTGTAACCACCATGGACGAAAATTATCATGAAAGGATGTGTCTCTAGGGAAAATACATTGAATCAAGACACATTTTGAAGATATCCCAAGGCACCTCTTTTAAAACTATCAAAGAAAGAAGTGAGGACTTAGAAAAGAGTCCTAAAAAGGTCCAAAAAAGTGTAGGTCCAAAAAATCTTAGCAGCTTTTGAAAGTTTTCTCTGGGGAGTTAGTTCAGAGAGATTTTCAGGAACCACTTTTTATTTACTTTATCCTTTTTATTATTTTGTTTTGACTGATTGTAAAGAGAAGAGATTCAACAGAACTTCAAGAGTTTGGTGGACTTGAGATAAGTTTTTTTTCTTTTTGTGTTAGACTACTTTTGGTTTTAATCGAGACTTATTATTGGTTTGATAATGATTTCTTCTTTTAAACTAAAGTGTGGTTTTGTTTTCTCCATAGAATCTAAGTATTTTTCTTTATCTTTCTTTATAAAATGATAAGTAATTAAGTTTTGGATGGAAGTTGTGGAGAGTATTGATCTTTAATGATGGAAGAAGTTGTGATGATGTAAATTCATGCACTTCATTTAGTTCTTATTGGCCAATCCAGATGTTAAAATTTGTTGTGAGAACATGTAAGAACCGGGCTGGTATTGTTTTACTTCTTGATTTGGCCAATCCAGATGTTAAAATTTGTTGTGAGAACATGTAAGAACCAGACTGGTATTGTCTCAGTCAACAACTGATTTGGCCAATCCAGATGTTAAAATTTGTTGTGAGAACATGTAAGAACCGGGCTGGTATTTTTTGGCCAATCCTAAATGTTAAAATTTGTTGTGAGAACATGTAAGAACCGGGCTGGTATTGTCTTTCGGGGCCAATCCAGATGTTAAAATTTGTTGTGAGAACATGTAAGAACCGGGCTGGTATTGTCTCAATCAATAATTGTGGAAGTTGTGGAGAGTATTGATCTTTAATGTTCGAAGAAGTTGTGATGATTTAAATCCATGCACTTCATTTACTTCTTGGTTTGACAATGTTGGAAGAAGTTGTGATGATTTAAATCCATGCACTTCATTTGCTTCTTGATTTGGTCATTCCAGATGTTAAAATTTGTTGTGAGAACATGTAAGAACCGGGCTGGTATTGTTTTACTTCTTGATTTGGCCAATCCAGATGTTAAAATTTGTTGTGAGAACATGTAAGAACCAGACTGGTATTGTCTCAGTCAACAACTGATTTGGCCAATCCAGATGTTAAAATTTGTTGTGAGAACATGTAAGAACTGGGATGACTTCTTGATTTGGCCAATCCAGATGTTAAAATTTATTGTGAGAACATGTAAGAACCGGGATGGTGATTTGGCCAATCCAGATGTTAAAATTTGTTGTGAGAACATGTAAGAACCGGGCTGGTATTTTTTGGCCAATCCTAAATGTTAAAATTTGTTGTGAGAACATGTAAGAACCGGGCTGGTATTGTCTTAGTCAACAATTAATGTTAAAATTTGCTTAGAGAACATGTAAGAACCGGGCTAGTATTGTCTCAGTCAACAATTGGAAAGAATCACATGAGGATGTTTGAATGAGACTGTAATTCATATGATTGAGTACAAATAAATAGGGAAATATTCATTGATGGGTGTAGAATTAAAGGATTTTAAAGTGACAGGTTAAAGCCCCTAACTTGGTTTATTGGTTTAGGTTCTGATACAAGAATGTTAGCTCCCAAGTCGAGGGAATCGAGGGAACTCCAGAGTGAGAGCTAGTATCTTCCCTGCCTAGCCAGTTTTCAGAACTATTCAAACTTTCAATTAGAGAATGTTCTTTATAACATCTATAGTAACGATAAAGAATATTATTGCTCTTATTTGACACAACACAATTTGCATACTTCCACAACAGAATTCATATACTTATTATTGATTCTTGATAAGAAGAAATATATTTTCATATCAAGTACTTTTCGTCTACTAAAACTTTAGTTATCTTTTTACTATTTCGTTAAAAAATAAAAAATAACAAAAAGTTCTAAATTTTAAATTCAAAAGTTACTGTTTCGTTAAAATATCAAAAATATCAAAAATATTTAAATTTTAAATTCCTGTAAAACTCATTTTTAGTTTAAGTAATTATCTTTTTAAAAATAGAAAAGCTTTCTAAAAAGTGCATATTTCATAATCTTCTCTGTGGGTTCAATATTCAGGTCCTAATCAAAAAGTCCTATATTACTTAATAATATTTATACTTGTGTAGTATCTCAATATAAATATATATAAATTAAAAAGTTAAATTCTTATTTTTTTAGGATCAAATTTTTGGTTTTGTTACGAAATAAGGAAATATAAGTGAAAAATATCATCAGAACTATTGTTATACTGTGCATAAGCATTAAGTCCAAGATCAAGATGCTGCGCCAGAATTTGAGGAAATCAAATCAACAGTTGATGAATTGAGGGAAATTAACCTCGGAACAAAAGACCAACCCCGACATACAGTTATAAGTTCTATAATCAACAATGAAGAATCTTTGTAATTGATCAAATTATTAACATAGTTTAAAGAATGTTTCACATGGAGCTATGAAGAAATGTCAGGACTGTCAGAAGAGGTTGTGGTTCATAAACTCGGGGTAGACAAAAATATGACCCCAGTAAAATAAGCTCCAAGAAGTATGCATCTCGAAATAAAGAAACAAGTGATTATCGAGGTGAAGAATTTAATAGACACTAACTTTGTAAAAGAGGAGCGATACCCCATATGGTTTGCTAACATTGTTCCATTTAAGAAGAAAAATGGACAAAAATGTGTTTCTGTCGACTTCAGCGATTTGAACAAAGCATGTCCAAAAGACGAGTTTCCACTACCAATACCAGAAATGATGGTGGATATCGCTTCAACACATGAAATTTTCTCCTTCATGGATGGATCATCGGGATATAACCAAATAAAGATGGCTCCCGAAGATGCACCACATACAGCGTTCAGAACACCGATCAGAATTTTCTGCTACACAGTGATGCCATTTGGGTTGAAGAACGCTGGAGCAACATATCAGTGCACAATGACGAAGATTCTTTTTGACGAACTCATTCAAAATAAGTAAAATGCTACGTAGATGATTTGGTCATCAAAAGTAAACAAAAAATAGACCATTGTACAATTTGAGTATCGTGTTTGAACGGTTACGACGATACGACCTTAAAATGAATCCCTTAAAGTGCGCTTTTGGCATTAGCTTCGGGAAATTACTAGGATTCATTGTCCATCATCGGGGAATCGAGATCAACCGGGATAAGATTAAAGCTATCATGGAGATGCATACTCCTAAAATATTGAAAAAATAGTGTTCTTTCCAGGAAAAGTTGGCATAACTGAGACATTTTATTTCTAATCTCTCAAGTAGGTGTCAGCCCTTCTCAACATTAATTAAAAAAAGACGCAAAATTTGTTTGGGAAGAGAAATTCTAACGAGCCTTTGAGGACGTTAAACTATATTTAATGACACCTCCTGTTTTTGCAGCCCCTATCCTGGGCAAACCTTTGATACTTTATATCGTGGCTTTGGATGACTCTCTTGAAGCCCCCTTAGCCCAAGTTAATGATGAGGGTAAAGAAAATGAACTTTATTACTTGAATTGCTGCCTAATACCGACGGAAGTAATGTGTCCACCTATTGAGATGCATTGTCTAGCATTAATTTTTTTTGTCAAAAAGCTTAGACATTACATGCTTTCTCATAAGATTACCCTAATCTCAAAAGTTAATCCATTGTAATATTTAATGACTCGACCAACACTCTCTGGATGCCTAGCAAGATGGTCGATGATCTTATTACAATTTGATATAGGTTTTGTTCCCCTCCGTGCTATCAACGGACAGATTCTAGCTAACTTTTTCGCTGCACACCCACTGTCAGCTGGCTCCCCTCTTAATGATGAGTTACCAGATGAGCATATACTACAAATAAAATTCTCCAGTGCACAAAGCTCATAAATGTACTTCGACAGTGCTTCGTCAGCCAAAACAGACAAAGGATCGGGCACAGTTATACTAGGCAAAGTAGGGATCTGTTTGATATTTATCACTTCATATAAGAATATGTTGAGGTTTTAATACCACCTAATAGATCGGTGAACCAACAATAAAGCAGAGTAAGAAGCTTTAATTATCGGTTTGGAATGGGCAATCTCAATAGATATAACAAACATTGTCATCTATGGTGACTCACAACTCGTCGTTTAACAAGTTGATGGACAATATAAGAATCTGAAACCAAGATTAGCAGAATGCCATCAGTACACAATGAAGCTGCTAGAACATATCCCCAACATGATGTTCTACCGGATTCCTTAGGGAGATAACGCCCATGTCAACGCTCTGAAAATACCCGCTAAGGAGCCGGTGTGTCCCCCAGAGGATTCCATTGAAACTACAGTATAAGGAAGACAAGCTTTGTCTTGGATTGATCTTAAAACCCTACACAAGCTCTGAAAAGAAAAATAAATGATGATTGCAGTTGCAGACATCAACAAATATGGGTGCACGCCATTGATTGAAAATTTGCAAATTGGAAAGCTATCAGAGGACAATTCTGAAGCACATCACATTACAAAAAGGGCTATGTCATATGTTCTGGTAGGTGATGTCCCCTACAAGAGATCATTCGACCAGATGTGGCTACAATGTTTAAGCAAAGCCGAAGCGTAAAATATTGTCAATGAAGTACATGATGAATTGTGCGGCGCTCATCAGTTAGAACCAAAAATGAAAATGAAGATCAAAAGGCTCAAATATTATTCGCTGGAAATGATGTCTGACTGCATGGATACAGCAAGAAAATGCCAATAGTGCCAAATACATGGGATGGTCTTACACGAACCTCTGAATGTGCTACTCCCGTTGCCTCGTGGCCATTCAAGCGTTGGGGCATGAACATAATAGGTCTGATAGACCCTCCATCCTTCAAAGGGCACATGTTTATACTTTACGCTAAAGATTATTTCTCCAAATGAGCAGAGGCATTGCCCTTACGAGATGTTATGGCACATCACATTTTTCAGCTCTTTAAAAGTCAAATCGTCAACCGTTTCGGAGTACTAAGAAGAATAATTTCTGACTATGGGACAGCCTTCAAAAGCACCAAAATAAAAAATTTCATCAAATAACACGAGATAGATTGGAGATACTCTTCAATTAACTATCCCAGGGTAAATAGATTGGCTGAAGCCTTCAACAAGACACTGGTACAGATTTTGAAGAAAACCCTTGATGAGAACAAAAGAGATTGGCACAACAAATTGTTAGAAGATTTGTGGGCCTACAAAATGATGTTCTTGACTATCACTCAGTGTACACCCTACATTCTCATGAATGGGTTCGAGGTTGTGCTATCGTTAGAAATTCAGACACCATCTCATAGAGTCGTTGTCGTCAACAAACTTGCAATAGAAGAAAGCGCGATCAGGCTTGAGGAACTAGACAGTTTTGAAGGAAAATGACTTGAAGCACAACAATACATTAAACTTTACCAGGAAAAAGTGGTACAAGCTCATGACAAATTGGTTCGCCCAAGGACATTCAAAGTTGATGACCTTATACTTGTGCACAAAAGGTCTACTCCTGCACGCCACAAGATAGGTAAAAATTTTGAGCCAACTTAGGAGAGACCATTTGTCGTTGAAAAGGTTGAGCACCAAAGATAATTCATCACTGAAGGGAAAGAATGTGATGGTACAACAAGACCCAATGGAGGGACCCAGCCGCCTACCATCCATGATAGCTATGTCGACTAGGGGCCTAGTCGCTGCTAATAATAAAGGACTACCGGATGCTCTACTATGAAGAACTTAGCATAAAAATGCTAGCTGCCGAAAGCAGAGGGCTTTCTTACAAGAAGAAAGAAGATGCCAGAAAGAGGCAGAAAACTTGCTTACTCCTTTCCCTGAAGGGGATATTTATGATCCAAGCATGAAAGAAACCTCTTCCATACCTGCTACAGATGAGGAGTCTGAGTTTGTTACAAAGCCAGAAATACCACTGGCCTCAGAAGTTTTGTGTACGGGCCTACACGAGCGTCAACAACAGGAGCATTCGTGGAATGCCCAGACTATAATGATCTACACTTGCAGCACTACAACACCTTAGAGAAATATGCATCTACCAATGATGGATCTCATACTACTGATTGCTTGATGGATGCAGAGCCATATGTCTCGATGGATGTAAAGTCATATGTTCATGGGGTACAGAGCCATTCGTCGCGTCAAACATAGAATCATACATTCCATTAAATCCAGAGTCAGGACCAGCTTGGGTTCCAGCAAATGTTGAAATGGGGGAATAACACTGACAGCTGCCAATCGTAAGCACGATAGAATATTATAGAATAAGCAAAGTGAATAAAAGAAATATTGAATTCTATAAAGAAGTACAATGGAAATTCATCAACATATTAGAAGGTTTGGAATTATACACCATAGTATTCTCAAAAACTGATGAACAAAAAATTGTAGACTGCATTTTTGACTTGAGGGACAGAGGTCGAGTTGGCATGCTTATGGACAGAACCTACTCCGATCTAAGAAAACAGATGCTGGGAAAGGGAAGGATCACTATCCAGTGCAATTACCAACGACAGACAAGGAAATCCTCCTGTGATTCTCAGACATGATCAGGTGGATCCACTACCTCTAATGATAAAGTGGATGATTAAAAGAATGGTCAGATGGAGAATATTGCCAACTAACTGTATTCCTAACAGTTTTATTATCAACATCTACGACGAGGGTGATTGCATTCCTCTACATATTGATCATCATGACTTCGTGAGATCTTTCTGCACGGTCTCATTCATAAGCAAAAGAGTTATCCTATTTGGGAAATAATTTGACATCATTGGTCCTAGCAAACTCAGAGGAGCTGTAGAAATTCCACTGTTGTTGGTTCGGTACTAGTCCTTAAAGGAAATGGGGCGAACGTCGCCAAACACTGTATTCCACGAGTGTGACACCGTAGGGTGTCCGTGACCTTCTGACGGATGGACAAAAACAAAATGCCATATGGATTTCAACCAGATCCAGAGCTGAAAGAGCTGCTACCATACGAGCTGTGAGAGAGTTGCACCTCTAAGTACATGCAAAGAGATTTCTTATCCTGGAGTGTGGCTTAGAAGGTCTTCTCAATCAGAAGCTTACCACACCAGGACAGACATTCATAGGATTTCTTTCCATTTTTCTACACTACATTACAGCAGACATTATATGTACCAGGCATGCTCAACCTATGATATGTACTTTGCATGAGATATTTTGGATGTACTTTGATGCAGTTAGCATAGTGTACTTTTTAAGACATTCGCTTACACTCGATATGTAACATTTATTGAAACATATCAATGAAGTTTCTTTCAGAAATTTGTCTTTATGTCAATTACCTTTTTTTACAATGGATAAAAGTCACAAACCATGCATGGTTCGGGATTACAATGAACAAAGAACAAAAAAAAACTTGAAGATAATAAAATTTAAATAAAAATAACAAACAAACAAACAACAAAACAACTCTCTTTAAAAAATCAACCAAATAAAATCAAATTTTGAAAATCTATTTTGATAATTAAATGTGATAAAAATAACAAGAAAAGAAAATAAATTTGTTGAGTTGATTCTCTCGATTTCGATGTCTTTTACTTTTTCCTCGGGCAGCACGACTACCTTTGTCCGCACTAATTCTCTTAACATCCGCGTGGAATTTCATGTTCTACACAAAACTTCACCGAAATTTCACAAATCTTCTTCAACAATGTCAACATTTCCGCACGACACATATCTTTGGATACAACACCACCAATTCTCATTTTTAGAATCAGTCTCTAACTTTTGATTCACTCCTTTTAAGGTCGGTCCTTAACCTCCGACACTCTTTTGATGTTGATCATTAAAATTCAATTCTCATTTTTAGAATTAGTCCCTAACTTTTGATTCACTTCTTTCGAGGTCAGTCCTTAACCTTCGACACTCTTTTGAGATTGATGCTTAACTTTCAAGTCTCATTTCTAGAATCAGTCCCTAACTTCTTATTCACTCCTTTTGAGTTTGGTCCTTAACCTCCGACACTCCTTTGAGAATGATCCTTAACTTTTAATTCTCATTTTTAGAATCAATCCCTAACTTTTAATTCATTCCTTTCAAGGTTGGTCCTTAACCTCCGACACACTTTTGAGATTGATCCTAAACTTTTAATTCTCATTTCTAGAATCAGTCCCTAACTTCTGATTCACTCCTTTCAAGGTCAGTCTTTAACCTCCGAGACTCTTTTGAGATTCATCATTAACATTCAATTCTCTTTTTTAGAAGCAGTCCCTAACCTCTGATTAACTTTTTTCAAGATAGATCCTTAACCTTTGATACTCTCTTGAGATTGATCCTTAACTTTCAATTCTCATTTTGGAATCAGTCCGTAACTTATGATTCCTTTCCTTTCGAGGTCGGTCCATAAGTTCTGACCTCTTTTGAGATTCATCCTTAACTTTCAATTCTTATTTTTAGAATCATTTCATAACCTCTTATTCACTCTTTTCAAGGTCGGTCCTTAACCTCCGACACTCTCTTGAGATTGATCCTTAGCTTTCAATTCTCATTTTGGAACCATTCCTTAACTTCTGATTTCTTTCTTCTCAAGGTTGGTCCTTAACTTCTGGCTCTCTCTTGAGATTGACTCTCTCCTGAGATTAATCTATAACTTTTAATTCTCATTTTGGAATCAGTCATTAACTTCTGGATCCTCTCCTTTTCGATGTTAGACCCTAACTTCCGACCCTCTTCTGAAATTAAGACCTAAACCTCACTTCCCACCTCTGAGTCAGCACTTACATACTGATTCCAGTCCTATATGAACACCAAAAATCTAACAATTCAGAACCTACTCTCCAATCCCCAGTGAGAGTCCCTCCTTCTTGATTTTGATCAAAAATTTACCCACTATATTCCCCAGCAGAAGCAACGTCACTTAAATTCTACACTCCTTTTATGTTTGTTTACTTAAGAGTCTATATTGGTTTTGTTGATCTCTTTAGCTAACGCCAATATGTGTGGTGTGCTTCCCAAGCACACCATACCTATTGGGGGTCCATTTCTTGACCTCACTTTTGGTTGAGGTCTAATTTTTCCACTTTAGTAGCCTAGGTCTAGCCATAGGCCTTTCATGTTGACTATTCCTAGAAAATTAGAAAGGAACCCTCACTATTAGAAATTCTAAACTCCTCTTTACTCAACTTGATGTTCCCCATAGTAATCTTAACCTCTAGCACTTAGTGGGTCACTATGGGGTAGCCCAATGAGAGTTCCCATAGGACTGCTGGACTTTAGGGTTGACCCTAAGTGCTTGTCTAGAGCTAAGGCACTCACTACACTCACCTACAATCACCTACACGTACCTACAATCACAATCACTCACAACCCTAGACCCAAACTTTCTAACCTTGATCCGTTGATCTTTTGGGACAGTCATGTAGATGGTCCCCTAAACCCACTAGCCCTAGGCTAGGGTTTAGCTAAGACCAATACATAGATGTCCAAAATGGGGTTTTCAGTGGTCCACGGCTAATTTAAGATGGTTAACTCCCCAAATTTACCAAAAAAACTCAACTTGACATTTTGCCACTAAACTCCCCCAAATTACCTAAGTACCCTTAAAACCCTAAATTTGGCCAAAATTCCCAAATTTACCCAAAATACCTATATTTGTTCAAGAATCATTTCTCAATTTTTGAAAACATCCAAATTGCCCAAAATTCACTAAAAATTGTCAAATTATCAAAATACCCATCCTTAGCCCAAAATTTCAAAAATTCCAAAAATTCCCAAAAACTTCCAAAACCTTCCAAATATTCTCAATTCCATTTTTCTCAACTACCACATGACCCAATTTGACCATTTTGACCAAAACCCACAAAATACCTTTAAAGTCCCAATCTTCCTAAATTTACCTTAAATGTCCATCAATTTGATCCTAATTTCCCCAAATTTCAATTCTAAACTCAAATCACCTTCCATATGACATATTTAAACCAAATCTAAGCTCAATTGACGCATGCTTTGAGCCTAATTTTGATCTCATCAAATTAAACCCATAACATACTCAATTTGTCTCAATTTGCATCCTAAACGCTTCACAAGAATCCTACACATCAAAATTGACCTTCAATTGGCCTTGGTGAGGCTACATTTTCGCTTAATTTTGACTTAAGTCCAAAATCCCCAAATTTCCCCGAATTCGCTATTTCCTCAAATTACACTGAATTGAATGAATTAACCCTAATATTGACACCTAATTTATGTTGAAAACTCTTTATGATATTCCTATTGACCATTTTCAACTATCAATTTTGATGTAGCCTAAGCCTAGCTCAATCTAGACCCAAGTCTAGCCTAACATGCCCAAAGTTACCAGAATTCCAAAATCCCTCACAAAGTCACTTTAATCCTTCACAAAAATTTTTTCATTACAATCATCTACACAATGATGATCAATCAATTGGGCTCAAAGGTCATGGCTAGCCTAACCCAAGCCCACTTTAAGTGAAATTGACCTAAATGGACCCCTTCACCAAAAATTGACCTAAACATGTCAAGTTGGTCAAGGCAAGGCCACCACAGCCAAAGTTTGGACCCTATTGACCAAGCTAAACCCCTTGGAACTACCCAAATGAGCCATGGATCAAAGGATCTCAAAATCAAGGGATTTGATTCAAAAATTTCTTAAGCCTATGATATTTCTTTCCAAAACTAAACACCAGCCCAATTAATGGTTGTGACAGATTCCCTTGGCTCACCTAACCTCCTGACCACCTTCCCTGGCCTGGTCGGCCAACCTAGTTGCTAAAAAATGGCCAAATCGAGAGCCACTCTTATGGAATCCAACTTAATTCAAACCAAGGGGCCACCTCATCTAAATTAAATTTCTGACCCTCTCTGCCCTACACTTAAGCAAGCATTTTCTCCCTCTAATTGGCCACGACAGCCACCCTAAGTCACTTTTATAAAACCTCCACCTTGATGGACATGGGAGGGGTGATGAATTTAACTTCACCCACACCAACACCACATTGAGAGGAGAAGGAGCCCCATCCAAACCCCCTCCCTTAAAGCCTCTATACTAGAATTTAAATCAACATCCAAATCCGGCCTTGATCAAATTTGTGTCTAGGTCTTTCACCAATACCAGAGGATCAATCCCTAGCCTCCTTGGACCTCCACGAATGTGCCAAGCACCTTTGATTCAAGCTTCTCTTCTCAGAGCAAAGTTATTTTTCTCCCCCTCTTCTTGAGCCTATTTTCACTGTCCATTTGATTAGAATTGATTTCATGACATCTTAAGCGTATGGATATTTTCTACATACTTAGACGAGTAATTTAACAAAAATTGCACTTAATTTGGTTAGGAAACAAGAGAGATCTTAAGCTTTGAAGGCGGATGGTTAGCTTATTTGGCGACGATGATGAGGAGTTGTCCGATTGCATGTTTATCTCCTCAACAGACGAGATGAAGCCAGACAACACTTTGGTTCATAAAGTGCGGGCCGAGTTAGTAGCTACATGGATGGCGGTGTCCAACCAGGGTGTGCCACGAGTCTTTTTGGTGCCTTTTAGGATCTATTCAGCGCTGCACATTTAAATAGATAAATAGGGTATTTTTTTATGTAAGTAAATAACCCTAACTTTAAAAACTCATATCTTGGTGTAGAAAACTCACAAAAATAAAATAAAAATACTCTCTTGTTCAGTGAACAGAGGATAACAATGTGGAAATAATTTGAAGTTTGTTTGATAAATATTTTATTTTTAATTAATTAAACACTATTTTGAGTCTTTTAATTCTTCATGGATGTAGACATTTCACCATGGCTTAAAATTTTGGCATGTTGTAGCCTTTGTTTTAGGGAACTTCTCTGATTTTTCCAAAGTCAGATGATATCTCTAGATAATAATCCATTTTTTTCAACTTTATCTTTATTATTTACATAAATTAATTATAATATTCGCATGTTGCTTATAAAAATCCAAGAAATTTTGGATGGTTTGCTATGACCGAGAACCCTTTATAAAAATCCAAGAAATTATTGAAAATGCACTTAATTTCCACTATCTCTAAAACACAAAGAAAATTAATTTTGGGAAACACAAACATATAAATAACTTAATTTTCAATCTCCTCTGTGACTTAAAATTTAGAGAACTTCCCATAAAAAATTCAAAATATTTGGAGCACATTTGATAACTCAAATTGATTTTTCAAGATAAATGACATTTTTGGTACTAAAATGAATTTTAACAATTAAAATATAACTCCAAAAAATATAAAAATCGGTTTTGCGAGTTCTCTGTGATTAGAAGAATTTTCTCAAATAATTTGTAATTAAAATAAAAATTTCATTTTTCAAGCCCATTTCCAATATTTAAATAATTAAAAGATGATAAAAATCATTAAAATGATAAAATTCATGAAAATATTCTAAATTATTTCCTAAGCACTTAAGAGCAATTGGAATATTTTTCCTAATTTTCTAAGTGAAGATATTCAACTTTGAACCTTAAGATAATTTTTAAGGGCTAAAAATAGATTTTCACTAAAATAATTCTAACAATTCAATGAAAAATAAAAAAAAATAAAAATTTGTTTATTTGGGTTCCCTGACCTTCGAGAGATTTAATTAAAATATAAAACTTATTTTTCCGCATTTAAAATATTTTATGATTAATAAATTCTCCAAAAATTAAAATAGTTATAACAATTCAAATAAGTTTCAATAAATCATTAAATTTGGTCCCAATGGTTCCCTAGTCTAAGTCTATATCCAGTAATAATTTCAAGTGATTAGGCTTTGTCTTTGTCAAGATATAAAATTTACTTTTAAAAAAATTTGTTTTGCATAAAAATAAATATGTAAATTAAATTAAATTTTAAAAAATGACATTTTCTCCTCTGATATCTTAATTGACACGTGAGTGAGGTGGAATAAAAATTTTAAAGTCATATGAATTAAATTTGATAAATTATGAAGTGGTAGGGCCTTAAGGGCAAAAATGTAATTTTGAAAATTTAGCCTAAATTAACATTTAGGCTTAAGTTAAAAAGGGAATGGGTTATATTTGATCCTAATCAATATATTTGGATGATTGAAACATAAAGGGATCAATCGGTAGAAACCAATCTCACTCTTATTAATCAAAGGATAAATTTGTAATTTCCCTAAAATTTGGAAGCCTAGTCAATTAAAATATCTAAGACTTAGGGGTATAATTTTGGGTGTTGATAATTCACTAATTTAATGATGCTCAAATGAATTTCAAAAATAAATCATCTTCACTTAAGATTCAAACCTTTTCGAAATAACCAAGACATCTACCAAAATATTAAGAGCTTAGTGGTGAGCTAAGTTAAATCAAATTTGATTAAATGAGGATTAGAAAAGTAAACATAATTAAAAATTGAACACCTTTAAAAAAAACTACAAGCCCAAATCAAAAAGTTGGCGAAGTGTCTTGATAACATTAACTTGCCCCATTAAGGTTTTTCACCCACATAGTTTTCAAAGTAAATGATAAATGAAAATTATTTTACTCTTAGAGATAATTGAAACATCAATGTTCACTGAGCATTAAGGGTATTTACAAGATGAGTTATTAAGCAACATAATAAGTTCAAAATGAGCTCGAGACTTTTCACCAAACAGTGAGAGGGGAGCATGGACCTAATAAACTTAATATATTTTTATTAACAAAAATCATCCTTAATAAAACTAATAGGGACCCACCAAGATATAACCTAGGGTTAGGTAGATCACTAAAAACTTACCTTTTTGCTTTCTATAAATGCCCTTTCATGCATTTTAAGTTTTAGGTGGTGGAACGAGAAAACTCGCCAGGTACGCTTTTTTTTAGTTTATAGTGTCGTCTTTCTTGTACTTTCATACTGTACTTTTTATGCATATTAAACTTGTATACTAAACAACAATGTCATCCTACATGAAAACTAAAACTGTTAGGATAGCCACAAAATCAAAACCAAAATCAAATAAAATTCACCACCACAATATTCAAAATATAAAATAACTCAAAATTTAATCACAAACATCAAAAAACAACAACTACAACTAAATTAAGATGACTTTATCGGATGATCCGGAATCCCTCGGAGGAGGTAACTGATACACCAAAAATATATGCATTTTTTGACCCATATTTTATACTTATTTTTGATGATATTGCACTTTAATGGAAGGTAATTTGATGTTCTCTTGTAGGTTATTGATTTTTAGGGCTTAAAGAAAAAAGAAAGCAAAAAGGATGAAATTTGGAGTCAGAATGACATTTTTGAAGAAATGCTCAGAGATGGTAGCGCTGAGGGCAGTGTCGACTGCGCAGAACAAATTAACGCAGAGATTTTTTACTCAACGTCGATTGCGCCAAAGGCGGTGCAGACCTTGTTTCTAGAAGGTTTGATGTATTTGGAAGATTTTTTGAAGAGTTTTTGGAGGCACCTCTTGGAGAACCGACCTTGGGCTGTATTTGGAGCTGAATTTCGTCAAAAAAAGCTCTCTTCTACTTTCATTTTTTGCACCACATCATTCAATTTCACTTCCATATTGGAGTCAATTAGTGATTTTTCTTTTATAGTTTAGAGTTTTTGGTGGTGAGATTTACTGCGAAACAATCTGTAAGAATGTTGGAGAAGGATGAAAGTGAGAGATATCTTCTTCATGCATTTCTAAGGAATGGCTACAAAAAATTTTGCTTTGAGAAAGAGTTTTCAGATAAGTATTGATTGTTTATTAGTGTTGTATGAACTTTGTTTATATATAAAATTTATATTTTGCTATTTCTTTCTCATGAAGGCTGAGTAGTTCCCTCTATCTTTCTCCATACTCTAAGATATGGTGAAATGAAGAGATAATATGAATGTGCCAATATTAAATTGTAAAATAAATTATGATGATTTTTCAACTCTGAACTTAATTCACATTTTGATCTCGCTAATTGAATTGTTAAAATATGTTGTGAAACATATGATCCGGGAAATGGAGTATGAGTTCTATAACAATTGTTAAAATGTGTTGTGAAACATATGATCTGGGAAATGGAGTATGAGTTCTACAACAGAGTAAAAATCACATTTGATTCCATGAAGGAGAACATCATTTATGGAATTAAATGAAAATAAATAGGGAAATATTCTTTGTTGGGTGTATAATTGGAGAACCTTTAGGGTGACAGACTAAAATCCTCAATTCGGTTTTAGTTTTTAAAAACTGAAGCGAGAGCTAGCCTTTAGTTGAAGGGAAGTGTGAGCTCTGGAGTGGGAGCTGGTATCCTCCTAGTCTAGCCACAGATTTAGGGACAAAACACTGAGATTAGCCAATAATTTTCTATGCAATGTATCAGGGTACAGAATTAAAATTGCTTTTATTTGGCACAATACATATTATGAACATTTATCTCATCTCATTTTACCATAGCCTCATTGTAGTGGGAACGATGCTTTTTCACATTAGAATCTCCGTTACATAAACACAGTTAATAGATTTGTATTTACTGTTTTAAATTTTGCATATTTGATTTAATAATACTTTAAAATTTTAATTTTGATTACATCTCAACAATTGAAATTAGTGACAGTGATTTTAATTGACCTTCTGTGAATTTCCTAGCAAATTTGTCATTTCCAATTTAAACCTTCCCCATAGGATTGATATTTGGGGCTTAAATAGAAAGTCCATTATTACTTGATAACAATACATATAATTGAATAGAATCTCAATATTAATTTTTTATACTTAATTAAATTTTACACAATCTATCACAAAGAAAGTCGGATCAAGTTTTTAATACTGTTGTGTGAGGAAGGTAACGGTTGAATTAAATAGTTTTGATAAATTACAAAATTTAAAGATAATATATATACCATAAATAAATTATTATTACTTAAAAAATAAATAAATAAAATTTAAAAATCTAAAATCTAAAAAGAAATATTATTATTAGAGTGTTTTATTTTGCTTGCTTTATTTGTTTATGTGGAATGTTAGATCTAAAGGTTTAGTACCTTACGATTCAAAATTAGAACGTACTATTAGAAAAATTCAAAAATAACAAAAAAAAATTAAAAATTTACAAGAAATGATGAATAACTTAAATAATCCAATAAATGAAAATCGACAAAGACCTTTAAAAGATTATGCAAATCCAACAACATTTGAATTTCCTTTGACTATTCAAAATCCTGATGTTGCTGCAAATTCATTTGGGCTTAAATCTGCTATTATCTAATTGATACAAATTAATTAGTTTGGAGGATCACCTACTGAAGATCCTAACTTATATCTTACTAGTTTTCTTGCAATTTATGCTCCATTTAAATATGACGTAGTGTCTAATAATGTTTTTAGTCTATGACTTTTTCCTTTTTCATTAAGGGATAAAGCCAAGGCTTGGTTAAATTTGTTAGCACCTAGATCTATTAGAACTTGGGGAGAACTGTCATAAAAATTCTTGGCTAAATATTTTCTACCCTAAAAAACTGCTAAGCTTAGAAATTTTATACATCTTTTTGTCAGTTTGAAGGGGAATCGATATATGAAGCCTGAGAAAGATTTAAAGATCTTTTTAGAAAATGTCCACATCATGCTTTACCATATTGGTTAGAAAATCAAACATTTTACAATAGATTAGTAGGATTACAAAGATCTATTATAGATGCTGATGTGGGTGGTTCATTAATGTCAAAACCTTTTGATGAAGCATATTCTTTAAATGAAAAAATGGCAACTAATAATTTTCAATGACCCTCTAAAAGGGTAAATCCTAAGAGAGTAGCTAGTATTCATGACTCTGATGTAATGCCTATTTTGGCATCTCAAATTGCAGCAATTTCTAAAAGATCGATCAAATGGGAACAAATTATTTTCACTTTCGCCCAGTATTAGAGGAGAATTCACTAGGACAAAATCATCTTATGAAACTTTAAACACTATAAATAATCAAAATAACAATCCCTATTCTAACTATATAAACCCTGGTTAGAAAAATCACCTTAATTTTAGTTGGAATAATTCTAATAATTTGGTGAATCCATCCTGAAATCTGAACAAGTAAGGAAACCCTAATTTTTGACCTTATTATCCTCCGAGATTTAACTCCAACCCTAACCCACAAGTTAAGGAAAAGTAGTTGACAAAGGAAGAAGTATTATTGAATATGGGAAATCAAATACATAATCAAGGGGCTGCTATTAGAAATATTGAAAATCAATTAGGACATATTGCAACTGCACTTAGTAATAGACCTTTTGAAATTCTTCCAAGTAATGTGGAAGTTAATCCAAAAGATCAAAATACAGATCAAATTACAGCTATTCAATTACAAAGTGGAAAAGAAGTTAAAACAAGGATCCAAAGAGAAACTGAAGTTGATGAAGAAAAGGAAGAAATGGAAAACGATAAACAGGAAAATGAACAAACAGAGAGCCCTGTAGAAAAACCATTTCCTCCATTTCCTCAAAGACTGAAATAAAAGAATAAAGATAAACAATTTACAAAATATTTGGAAATCCTTAAGAAGTTAACAATAAATATTCCTTTTGTTGAAGCATTGGAACAAATTTTAAGTTATGCTAAATTTATGAAGGATGTTTTAAACAATAAAAAGGAAGTTTACAAATCATGAGACCGTTGCACTTTGTGAAGAGTGTAGTGCTATTATTCAGAAAAAACTTCCTGAAAAATTAAAAGATGTTAGTAGTTTTACTATACCTTATGCAATTATAGAAAATTTTTACGGAAAAACTTTATGTGATTTAGAAACGAGTATCAATCTTATGCCTTTATCAATTTTTAAACATTTAGACTTGGGAGAAATTCCCCTACTACTGTAACTCTTCAGTTAGTTGATCGATCAATAACTTATCATAAAGAAGTTATAAAAGATGTGCTAGTAAAAGTGGATAAATTTATTTTTGTTGTAGACTTTATAATATTGGATATAGAGGAAGATAACGAGATTCCCATTTTTTTACGGAGACCATTTCTCACAACAGGGAGAGCTGTAATAAATGTGCAAAAAAAGATAATTAATGATGAGAGTTAATTATCAAGAAGTGAAAAAGCTATGAAATATCCTATAATAGAAAAAGATGATGAATTTTTTAGGATCGAAGTGGCTGATTATTGAGGTAATGAGCAGTTTAAGAATGAATTTGAAGATAAATTAATGCAAGGAGAAATTTTTTATACTGAAGATTAAGTAAAAGAAGAATATTTAGATTATATTCAGGGAAAATTTGAAGCGTTAGACGTGCTGGAAAATGATAGTAAAAATCTTATTCCTTCAAGTATTAAACCACCTGAACATGAATTAAAGATATTACCTGCCCATTTAAAATATGTATTTTTAGGAGAGTCATCTACATTGTCTGTTATTATATCTTCTGAGTTAACTCAAATTCAGGAACAAAAGTTGATAGAAATGTTGAAAAAGTATAAAAAGGCTTTTGGATGGACTTTAGCAGATATTAAAGCAATTAGTCCTTCAATTTATATGCACGGAGTTTTATTAGATGAACAGTATGAACCTAAAGGAGATCCTCAGAGAAGATTAAACCCAATAATGAAAGAAGTTATTAAAAAAGAGATTTTAAAGTGATTAGATGCTAGAATTATTTATCCTATTTCAGATAGTGCTAGGGTACGCCTGATTCACTGTATTCCGAAGAAAGGAGGAGTGACTGTTGAAGAAAATGTGAAAAATGAATTAATACCAATAAGATAAGTAATTGGTTGGAAAATTTGTAATGACTATAGAAAACTAAATATGGCCGCCATAAAAGATCACATTCCTTTGCCTTTTCTTGATAAAATGTTGGTCATATTGGTTGGGAACAAATAATATTGCTTTTTAGATGGATATACCGGATATCACCAAATTCCAATTACTCTAGAGGATCCAGAGAAAACAATGTTTACAAGTCCATATAGAACATTTGTTTTTCGTAGAATGCCTTTTGGACTATGCAATGCACCTGCAACATTTCAAAGATGCATGATGTCAATTTCTAGCAATTTTATAGAGCATGGAATGAAAGTGTTTATGGATGATTTTTTTGTATTTGGAACTTCATTTGAGTTGTCTTAATAATTTAGAAAAAGTTTTGGATATATGTGAAAAAATCAATCTAGTCTTAAATTGAAAAAAATGCCAATTTATGTTGCAGGAGGTATTTTTCTTGGTCATAAAATATCTTAAAAAGGCTTGGAAGTGGATCCTTGATACACAAAAAATATATGCATTTTTAGACCAAAATTTTATACATATTTTTGATAATATTGCATTTTAATGGAAGGTATTTTGATGTTTTATTGCAGGTTGTTGATTTTCAGGGCCTAAAGCAAAAAGAAAGCAAAAAGGATGAAATTTGGAGTCAAAATGATGTTTTTGAAGAAATGCTCAGTGTCGGCAGCGCAGAGGGCAGCACTGACGACGAAGAACAAATTAACACGGAGATTTTTTACTTAGCGCCGATGGTGCCATACCAGAGCCGTCGATGCCAAAGGCGGTGGAGAACCCATTTTTAGAAGGTTTGATGTATTTCGACAATTTTTTGAAGAGTTTTTGGAGGCACCTTTTGGAGAACCGACTTTGGGCTCTATTTCAGACCAAATTTCATCAGAAAAAGTGCTCCTCTACGTTTTTCACTCCTCTACTTTCATTTTTTGCACCACATCATTCCATTCCACTTTTGTATTTGAGTCAATGATTTTGTTTTCATAGTTTAGAGTTTTTGTGGTGAGATTTCGTGTGAAACTTTCCGTAAGAGTGTTGGAGAAGGAGAAAAGTGAGAGATATCTTCTTTCTCCATTTTTAAGGAAAGGCTACAAAGGATTTTCTTTGAGAAAGAGTTTTCAGATAAGTATTGTTTGTTTATAAGTATTGTATGAACTTTCTTTTATATATGAAATTTGTGTTTTATTATTTCTTTCTCATGAAGTCTAAGTAGTTCCCTCTATCGTTCTCCCTACTCTGAGATATGGTGAAATGAAGAGGTAATATGAATGTGCAAATATAAAATTGTAAAAAATATTATGCTGATTTTTCAACTCCAAACTTAATTTACATTTCGATCTGATCAATTGAATTGTTAAAATGTGTTGTGAGACATATGATCCGAGAAATGGAGTATGAGTCCTCTAACAGAGTAAGGATCAAATTTGATTCTATGAAGGAGAACATCGTTTATGGAATTAAGTGCAAATAAATAGGGAAATATTCTTTGTTAGGTGTAGAATTGGAAAACCTTTAAAGTGATAGACTAAAATATTGAATTCAGTCTTAATGTTTAAAAACTTTAGCTAGAGCTAGTCTTCAGGTGAAGGGAAGTGGGAGCTATGGAGTGGGAGCCGGTATCCTCCTAGCATACCCATAGATTTAGGGACTAAACATTGAGATTAGCAAATAATTTTCTATGCATTGTATCAGGGTAGAGAATTAAAATTTCTCCTATTTTGTACAGCACATATTATGAACATTTTTCTCATCTCATTTAACCATAGCCTCATTGTACTATGAATGATGCTGTTTTCACAAAAGAATCTTTGCTACTTCATTTGAGCTTAAACCTGATATTATCCAAATGGTACAAAATAATCACTTTCGAGGATCACCTACCGAAGATCCTAACTTACATCTTGCCAATTTTCTTGAAATCTGTGCTACATTTAAATATGATGGAGTGTCTAATGATGTTATTAGGATCAGACTTTTTCCTTTTTCATTAAGGGATAAAGTCAAGGCTTGGTTAAATTCGTTAGCACCTGGATCTTTTAGAACTTTGGGAGAACTATCACAAAAAATATTGGCTAAATATTTTCCACCCTCGAAGACCGCTAAGCTTAGAAATTATATTACATCTTTTTATCAGTTTGAAGAGGAATCGATATATGAAGCCTAAGAAAGATTTAAATATATTCTTAGGAAATGTCCACTTCATGCTTTACCAAATTTGTTAATAATTCAAACATTTTACAATGAATTAGTAGGATCACTAAGATCTTTATAGATGCTGGTGCGGGTGGTTCATTAATATCAAAACCTTTTGGTGAAGCATATTCTTTAAATGAAGAAATGGCTACTAATAATTTTCAATAGCCCTCTGAAAGGGTAAATCCCATGAGAGTAGCATGTATTCATGATTTTGATGCAATGTCTATTTTGACATCTCAAATTGTTGCTGTTTCTTAAAAGATTGATAAAATGGGAATGAAATACTCTCCAGTACCCCCAATAATAGATGAGAATTCACTAGGAGAGATTGTTGATACTCAATCAACTTATGAAACTCTAAACGCTATATATAATCAAAATAACAATCCCTATTCTAACTATTTTAACCCTGGTTGGAAAAATCACCCTAATTTTAGTTGGAATAGTTATAATAATTCGATAATCCATCCAAAAATCTGAACAATCAAGGAAATCCTAATTTTTGACTTTATTAACCTCCAGGATTTAACTCTAACCCTAACAAACAAGTTAAAGAAAAGAAGTTAACGATGGAAGAAGTAATGTTGAATATGGGAAATCAAATACAGAACGAAGGGGCTGCTATTAGAAATATTGAAAATCAATTAGGACATATTGCTACTGCACTTAGTAATAGAACTTCTGTAATTCTTCCAAGTATTGTGAAAGTTAATCCAAATGATCAAAATAATGAGAAAATTAAAGCTATTCAATTACGAAGTGGAAAAGAAGTTGAAACAATGATCTAAAGAGAAACTGAAGTTGATGAAGAAAAGGAAGAAATGAAAAATGATCAAAAGGAAAATGAAAAAACACGGAGCCCTGTATAAAAACCATTACCTCCATTTCCTGAAAGACTGAAACAAAAGACTAACGATAAACAATTTACAAAATTTTTGGAAAACCTTAAGAAGTTAACGATAAATATTCCTTTTGTTGAAGCTTTGAAACAAATGTCAAGTTATGCTAAATTTATGAAGGATGTATTAAACAAGAAAAGGAATTTTACAGATGATGAGACTGTTGCACTTAGTGAAGAG
The DNA here is from genome assembly GCA_002079205.1 of Phalaenopsis hybrid cultivar. Lineage (NCBI taxonomy): Eukaryota > Viridiplantae > Streptophyta > Magnoliopsida > Asparagales > Orchidaceae > Phalaenopsis > Phalaenopsis hybrid cultivar. The sequence goes on along the minus strand of JXCR01146892.1, from coordinate 277,378 downwards.
TGTAGTGCTATTATTCAGAAAATGCTTCCTCAAAAATTAAAAGATGCTAGTAGTTTTACTACACCTTATGCAATTGGAGAAAAGCTTTACGAAAAAGCTTTATGTGATTTAGGAGCGACTATCAATCTTATACCTTTATAAATTTTTAAACATTTAGATTTAGGAGAAATTTACCCTACTATTGTAATTCTTTAGATCGATCAATAACTTATCTAAAAGGAGTTATAGAAGATGTGCTAGTAAAAGTGGATAAATTTGTTTTCGCTGTAGACTTTATAGTATTGGAAATAAAAGAAGATAAAGAGATTCCCATTACTTTAGGGAGACCATTTCTCATAATAGGGAGAACTGTAATAGATGTGCAAAAAGGAGAATTAATGATGAGAGTTAATGATCAAGAAGTGAAATTTAATAAAGCAAAGCTATGAAATATTCTGCAATAGAAAAAGATAATGAATGTTTCAGGATGGAAGTAGGTGATTATCTAAGCAATGAGCAGTTTAAGAATGAATTCTAAGATAAATTAAAGCAAGGAGAAATTTTTTTTTCTAAAGATGAAGTAAAAGAAGAAGATTTAGATTATATACAAGGAAAATTTGAAGCATTAGACTTGCTGGAAAATGATTGCAAAAATCTTATTCCTTCAAGTATTAAACCACCTAAACTTTAATTGAAGATATTATTTGCCCATTTAAAATATGTATTTTCAGGAGAGTCATCTAGATTGCCTGTTACTATTTCTTTTAAGTTAATTAAAATTCAGGAATAAAAATTGATAGAGATGTTGAAAAAGTATAAAAAGACTTTTGGATGGACTTTAGCAGATATTAAAGCAATTAGTCCTTGAATTTGTATGCACAAAATTTTATTAGATGAACAGTATGAACCTAAAATAGATCCTCACAGAAGATTAAACCCAATAATGAAAGAAGTTATTAAAAAGGAGATTTTAAAATGGTTAGATGCTGGAATTATATATCTTATTTCAGATAGTGCTTGGGTAAGCCCAATTCACTGTGTTCCGAAGAAAGGAGTGACTGTTGAAGAAAATGGGAAAAATCAATTAATACCAATAAGACAAGTAACTGGTTGGTGAATTTGTATTGACTATAGAAAACAAAATATGGCCACCAGAAAAGATAAAATTCCTTTGCCCTTTCTAGATCAAATGTTGAATATATTGGCTGGGAACAAATACTATTACTTTTTAGATGGATATATCGGATATCACCAAATTTCAATTGCTCCAGAGGATCAAGATAAAATAATGTTTACAAGCCTATATGAAACATTTGCATTTCGTAGAATGCCTTTTGAACTATGCAATGCACCTACAGCATTTTAAAGATGCATGATGTCAAATTTTAGCAATTTTATAGAGCATGGAATGGAAGATTTTATGGATGATTATTTTGTATTTGTGACTTTGTTTGAGTAATGTATTAATAATTTAGAAAAATTTTTGGATATATGTGAAAAAATTAACCTAGTCTTAAATTAAGAAAAATGTCAATTTATGGTTGTAGAATGTATTGTTCTTAGACATAAAATTTCTGAAAAGGCATGGAAGTAGATTTTGAAAAAATCTAAGTTATAGAAAAATTACCACCTCGTGATAATGTTAAAAGGGTGAGAAGTTTTCTATGACATGTTGTTTTTTACAGGCGCTACATAAATTTTTTTTCAAAAATAACTAAACCCCTATACTAACTTTTAGAGAAAGATACGAAATTTGATTTTAATGAGGAATGCATAACAACATTAGATTTATTAAAGAAAACATTAATCACTGCACCTATAATAGTACCACCAGACTGGGAATAATCATTTGAATAATGTGTGATGCTAGTGATTATGCTATTGTGGCCATATTAGGAGAAAGTCATGATAAAGTATTTAAAGTTATATATTATGCTAGTAAAACTCTAAATAATGCTCAAATTATTTATACTACTACTGAAAGAGAGTTATTAACAATTATTTATGCCTTTGATAAATTTATATCTTACTTAATGGGAACTAAATGTATAGTGCATACAGATCATTCTGCTATTAAATACTTCAAGCAAAAGAAGGATGTTAAACCAAGATTAATTAGTTGGATATTAATTGTTAACAATTTTTATATATTAATTGTTGTTAATTATATATCTAAGCGGATTGAAGCTATTGTTGTGCTTTGATGTGATGCTCGGAGTGTTTCTAAATTTTTGATGAAAAATATTCTTACAAGGCATGGAATACCTAGCGTAATCATTACTAATGGAGGATCTCATTTTAGGAATAAGAGAATCAAAAAATTATTCAATAAATATGATATAATGCATAGATTCTCTACTGCTTATCATTCTCAAACTAGGGGTCTAGCAGAAATATTGAATCATGAAATTAAACACATTTTAGAAAAAGCTATAAATCCTTATAAATTGGATTGGTTTGCTAGACTAGATACTGCATTATGGGCATATAAAACTTCTTTTAAAACTACTATAGGAATGTCCCCATATAGATTGATTTTTGGAAAAACAAGCCATTTACAAGTAGAATTGGAATATAAAGCAATTTGGGCTATTAAAGAATTTAATTTTAAATTAAAGGATGCTGGTGAGAAAAGGTTTTTGCAAGTCAATGAACTTGAGGAGATTAGAAATGAAGCATATGATAATGCAAAATTCTTTAAAGAGAAAATAAAAATATGGCATGATCGGAAGATTGTTAAGAAGAAATTTGAAGTTGAATAAGAAGTTCTACTATATAATAGAAGATTGGTATTATTTCCAGAAAAACTAAAATCCAGATGGTTTTGACCATTTAAAGTGATTAAAGTTTATTATTATGAAATTGTTGTTATTAAAGATCCTAACACTGGAAAGATATTTAAAGTTAATGAGCATCATTTGAACCATTATTATGAAGGGCACATACCTTGATTTAAAGAAATTTTAAAGTTAAGTCAACCCAACTAAATAAATGATATGTCGGGCTGACAACGTTAAACCATATGCTTTGTGGGAGGCAACCCATACGTATATTGTTATGGATTACTATTTAGTTCGTTAAGTGTCTTATATATTAGTAGATAATATTCCTAAAAAAATGCATTTATTATAAATTATTTCAAATATTTGTATTGGAGGAAAATTTGGAATTGAATTGAATAAAAAAATGAAAATCGCAATTTTGGCCACTGGCTCTGACGATGCCAGAATGTTCGCCGACGGCGCCCTAGATAACGGACATCAGCATTGGTAGCGCCAATCTGGAGTGCAAACGACACTGAGTGCGGTTGGATGGTTTTAGATGACTTTTGGCATGTTTTACCACGATTTCACTTCATAATAACTGCCAGGAAGAGTTTAAAAAAGCCTAGAAACATACTTGGATGCCTAGTAACTTCCTATTTTTGGATTTCATGGCTTCCAATTCCAGAAATACTTTTAGGTATGGTGTTTTCAACAAAAGAAAGTTTATTAGTTTTTACGCGCAATGATTATACAATAAAGTTATTACGAAGAAGGTATTGATAAAGGAAATATGATTTCTTAATCATGGAGTGATCAATCTTACTGGTCTGAATGATAAAATCATTCTCCAAAGGCGTTCGGAAGTTTTGTGTTACACTATGTCTGCGGTTGTCGTACATGTGGTGAAAGAGTTTTATGCAAACTTACATGAATTACTCAAGGTGTTGTCTTCGTATGAGGTAAGGCTGCACCATTTACTCCTACAAGGATTAATGAATTGTATATGATAGATAACATTCCAATCTGTCAATATAAAGATTTCATTCCTACACGAGATTTGATGCAAGATGTGTATAACCTTCTGACCGATGAAGGTGATATGTGGGAGATACGAGATGAAGGATATGTTAGTTTCTTCACTTGATTATATAATCCAATTTCAAAGCAATGACATTTCTTTATTGCTGCAAAATTACTCCCTATTATAAAAATTAGTAGAGTTACCAAAGAATGTGTTATCTTAAATTACTGCATTCAAATAGAAAAACTCATTGATATAGGGTCTATTATATTTAAATCTTCTATGGGTATCCTTACTAAAGGACCAATTTATGGACTTGGGCATCCATTTACCAACTTTTTGATTTACGATCAAGCCTAAGTTCCATATGAAAGTTGAGAAAAAACTTTATTACCTTGGGAGCCCATGAATCCTATAGATGAGAATTATTGTGGAAATGGAAATGAAGTATGAGAAGCCATCATATATCAATCTTCATATGCTTTAACTCCATTAATACCACCAACAATTGGAAGTTTGCTTGCTTTGGAAATGAAATTGAAGAAAATTGAAAGGGAACTTCAGAGTATTATGAATGCAGTAGGAGATCTTAAATACCTTTTTTATCACCTGGATTAAATAATGAAAGAAAATTTTGATCACACTGGAACTTTTGAAGCAGGATTAGTTCAGATATTTAAAGAAAAAGGGTGGATCGAAGAAAATTCGTCAGATCAATTTCTGTTCCGAACCTTCTTCAACTTATATGTTCATTACCAATCTGTAGGAGATATCAGAGGAGGAGAAAGCACTGAAGAAGGGGAATAATAATTTAAGACTTTAAATTATCTATCTATTTTAGAACATTATATATATTTAGTGTAATTGTATGAAATTAATTTGGTTTGGTTTGTTTTTTGTTTTTTTTTTGTTTTAGAATTTTGAACTTTGATTGTGTGTATAGTTATGTGACAGCATTTAATTTTGTTGTTTAATTTCAACACTGATTTATAATTAGTTTATTTAATATTTCTGATTGTATAATTAAAAAATTGTGTTTGTAAAAGCGCACTTTCATATATAAAGTTAGTTTATTATTGTTTATGAAAATTTGTGTTCGTGAAATGTTTTGTTATGTCAATTATTTTTAGATAAAAATTTATGTTTAAAATACTAAAAATTTTGGAGTTAGTCGATAGGAAATTGAAAATTAAAAAAGAATCAAAATATGAAATTTTTGGACCTTCAGCCCCTCGACCCAACAGCAGATTTAAACCCCTAAAAATTCACAATTTTCACTATGGTCACCATTTTTACACTTAAGTCATCTTCAACCTTCGGTTTGGGTGGCCAGGGCTTGATTGTGGTCGAATTTGAGGCGATTTAGAGGCTAAAAAACTTTGGATTTCATCTTCTTTAGGTAAAAGCTACACTTTAAACAAAAAATTTTTATTTTCACCGAGGATTTATCTCACATTGCATAGATCCGAAAATATGAAAAAAAAAAATTTTAATTTTCTTAAAAAATCTTTTGTTGATGAACTCTTATAAAGTGATTTGAATTTTAAAATATTTTACATTTTGATTTTTGGATTTTTAGAATTTATTCAGATTTTTCAAAATTTTCTAGATTTCTTATGGCACCTAGATGGAGCAAAAGGAAAGTAGAATATGATGAGCAGAGATTTGTTAGCTTTAGAGCCAGTTCTTGATTTCATATCATTTGTGAAAATAGGAAAGTAATTCATGACCGAGGTTTTAAAAATCAAGCAGGAAAAGTTGAACGTTTGATTATTGCTCGGCAATAGGAAAACTAATACTATTTTACTGTCGATGTGATAGTGAGATTGTAATGGAATTTTATGCCAAGCTTCCTGAAGCTTCTGATGATTATTTATTTGTTTGTGGAAAAATTTAGAATTTACTCCAAAGAAAATAAATGAGTTTTATTCAGTAGAATATGTGTATAGATGCCAGTGATATTCTTTTTCTGTTACAGATCAGACTTCAGATGAAGTTATTTCTTTTCTGACTAGTGAGAAAGGGGCTTGGAAAATATAAAATGGAGTTAAAGTTAACTTTCCCCTTTCTATGTTAAATATATTATCTAAATCCTAGCACTATTTTATTTCTTGGAGGATGATTCCAATGAATTATCATAGTGAAGTGACCAAGGATAGAGCCATCTTGAACTACTGTATTCAGCAAGTGATGGAAATAAATGTAGGCTCTATCATTTATATGAACATTTGATATATTGCTCTGGGAGAGACCACTGGTGGATTAGCACACCCTGCTCTGATATACACACTATGTGAGAATGCAAGAGTGGATTTCAGACCTAATGAGGAGAGGATTGAGCCTCTAAGACCCATTGGGTCTGCCAACATCAAGACTTATGAGTCTCATGTTGATTGGAGATCTGGAAGAGAGGTCAAGGATATTTCTTCTAATTCTAAACCCCTAGTGAGCCTACTTCAAGTACCCCAACAATAGGTTGTCGTTGGACCAGATGATGATTCAGTAGGGAGATATTTGGAGGATGGATCATAGGATGCAGAATATAGAGGCCCGAAATGCTCACACTGATGACTTGATTCAACAAAATTTGAGTATGATGTTGCTTATGATGTGCTTTGGTGATATACCTGAGTGGTGACCATACAGTTCAGTTCCCTATTCACCTTACTTATACTCCATATCAGCAGCAGAAGTTAGATGTTGATGATGAGGAAGATGATAACTCGTGAACTATTTTGTTTGTTTGTTTATGTTTGTGCTATGTGATTGTGTGGTTTGTGTTGTAATATTGTTTAGACTTTGTTTGTTATGTTATGTGAAACTGTAATGTGAAAAATTATTTTCATTTTTAAAATTTGGTTTAGTCCTGTTATTATTTTAAGCACTTTATTCTGTTTTGTGATTAGCTCTTTCTCATCAGTTTTTATATGTATTATGAGCAATTTAATGTTTTTGGCCTTGTAGTTTTCATTTTAACACATGCAGTATTTTCAAAATTTATGTTAAAAAATAAGAATCTCCAACAGGTATAAATTTTCTTAATTTATTTAATGTTTTATTTTACCCTTCATTTTTAAAGCTCTTCATGTAAAAATCTTTTAAAAATTTCAGTTTAGGGGTAGAAGCAGGAAAATTATTTTTTGGAAAGAGGGAAAGAACTTAATTTTATTTGTCCTCAGTGAATTATATTTTTGAAATTTTAGATTTAAAATGACCTTTTATATTAGAGATTAACTTTGGATAACTATATTTATGTTTCTAAATATATAGTAAATTAAAGTAATAATTTTCAATAATAAAGGTTAATTCTAGGGGCTAAGATATTTGGTAAAAGAGAATAAGCCTATGCTTTTATACTTTTAGTAAAGGAAATTTGTATTTTTAAAGTATTAAAAATCTTAAAAGATTCATGTAAAAAGAAAAGAATTAAACTTTATGAAATCCTTAAGTTAATATAAATTTGTTAAGTGAAGAAATGTAAAATGTTTTTAAATTTAAGAAGAGGATAGTGAAGTTCAAAATCATTAAAGGATATCCAGATATAGTAATCCTAATATATATATATAAGAGAAGAAAAGAAAGAAAGAAAAGAAAACGGGGACTAAAAATAATCCTGAAAAGAAAAGGAAAAGAAAAAAAATATGGGGAGAAGCTTGATGAGGTGCCTAATTAAAAATTGGCTTCACTTGAATCAACTTAAAGAAAAAGTCTTGAACACATTTTCTAAACTTTTTACTGGAATGTTAGCTTAATTAATAATAAAGTTTTATTAAGTTATTTTTCATATGAATTTGCTAAATGACTTTAATATAACAATTTGTAATTTTCCTTGAAAGAAATAGAGAATCAGAAACCTTAGACTTAATTATTGAATATCTTTACACCTTTAGTATTAATTGAAGTTGTTTTGAACTTTTCTTAAGTTATACTATTATATTTGGAAAACCAAAATATGGAAGTCTAAAAGTTAAGGCCTGTATCCTAAGTTATATTTTTTTATGTAGTAAAGGAGTTACTTGAGGACAAGTAAGATGTAAGTTTGGGGGATTTTGACACACCAAATATATATACATTTTTAGATCCATATTTTATACCTATTTTAGTTAATATTGTAATTTAATGGAAGGTATTTTGTTGTTTTCTTACAGGTTGTTGATTGTTAGTGCTTAAAGCAAAAAGAAAGCAAAAATGATGAAAGTTAGAGTCAAGATGGCATTTTGTAGAAATACTCATCTCCGGCAGGGTCAAGGGCAGCACCGATGGTGCAGAACAAATTAATGTAGAGATCTTTTACTCAGCGCCGACAGCGCCAAAGGTGGTACAAACCCTAATTCTAGAAGGTTTGATGTGTTTGGATGATTTTTTAAAGAGTTTTTGGAGGCACCTCTTGAAAAACCGACTTTGAGCTCTATTTGGGGCCGAATTTCATCAGAAAAAGTGCTCCTTTGCATTTTTCACTTTTCTACTTTCACTTTTTGCACCACATCATTCCATTCTAGTTTCATATTGGAGTCAAATAGTGATTTTTCTTTCATAGTTTAGAGTTTTCATGGTGAGATTTAGTGTGAAACTTTCTTCAGAGGGTTGGAAAAGGAGAAAAGTGAGCGATATCTTCTTTCTGCATTTGTAAGGAAAGACTACAAAAGATTTGCATTGAGAAAGAGTTTTCAGATAAGTATTATTTGTTTATCAGTGTTGTATGAACTTTATTTTATATATGAAATTTTTGTTTTGTTATTTCTTTCTCATGAAGTCTGAGTAGTTGCCTCTATCTTTGTCCCTCTCTGACATATAATGAAATGAAAAGATAATATGAATGTATTAATATTAAATTATAAATTAAATTGTGATGATTTTTTCAACTCCAAACTTAATTCACTTTTTGATCTGGCCAACTGAATTGTTAGAATGTGTTATTAAACATATAATCCAGGAAATGAAGTATGAGTTCTACAACACAATAAGGATCATATTTGATTCCATGAAGGAGAACATCGTTTATGGAATTTAATGCAAATAAATAGAGAAATATTTTTTGTTAGGTGTAGAATTGGAGAACCTTTAGGGTGACAGACTAAAATCTTCAATTCAGTCTTGGTGTTTAAAAGCTTTTGCGAGAGCTAGGCTTCATGTGAAGGGAAGTGGGAACTCTGGAGTGGGGGCCGATATCCTCCTAGCCTAGCCACGGATTTAAGGACTAAACACTGAAATTAGCTGATGATTTTTTATGCACTGTATCAGGGTAGAGAATTAAAATTGTTCATATTTGGCACCATACATATTATGAACATTTATCTCATCTCATTTTACCATAGCGTCATTGTAGTGGTATGGATGCTTTTTCACATAATAATCTCTGTTACATAAACTTAGTTAATAGATTAGTATTTACTGTTTTAAATTTTGCACATTAGATTTGATAATAGTTTAGATATTTAATTTTGCTTACATCTTAGTAATTGAAATTAGTGATAGTGATTTCTATTGACTTTCTGTGAACTTCCTAGCAAATTTGTCATTTCTAATTTAAACCTTCCTCGTAGGATCGATATTTGGGGCTTAAATAGAAAGTTCGTTATTACTTGATAACGATACATATTCTTACGTAGAATCCAAATATTAATTGATTATATTTAATTAAATTTTACACAATCTATCGCTACAAAAAAGTCAGATCAGTAACCTATGGTTGCTAACGAGAATTCTCAGGGTCTAAATGAAATTATGAATCTGATTAAGTTGAGTTTAGTAAACTTATTTGGCCTAAGTGAATCCAATAGAAGATTGTGGTACCGGTACGAGGAAATTGTAGGATCCTAACCGGTGTCGCTCTAATCAACTTTAACTTGGCCCATAAAATTTAAAGGACTAAAAACATAGGGTCACCTGATTTGACATCATAATAGGACACCTAGAAAACTCAAACTCGTTGTGACGAGGAACTTGGAGCTAGCATGGTGGGTAGCATGGCCATATTCAATAGCAAAATATGTCTTCCCTAGCTAAACCAATTTCCTTCCTTAAACTTAAACAACCAAGGCATAGGATTTCAATGTTTTTTGCTTATGCAACATAAATCTTTGCCTCATCTTTAGGCCTTTGTACAGCTCTACTATATAATATAAACCCTAACTCATCTTAAGATTCTGAGGTTTTCATTCTTTACGTCCTAAATCCTTACATTTTTCAGGCTATTTGTGTGAACGTTTCACACAAATGTAAGCCCTAAACAAATAAAATATGCAAGATGAAAAACTTAAATATTTCTCCCAAAATTGAAGCCAAACAATAGGATAGACTAGGAAGTCATCGTGGTTCTCCTCCAGATATATGACATCCCCTAGTTCTTCTTCATTTGGATTCTAAAAAAAAATGTTCCAAATTTGGGTCAATCCATTTCACACCTCTTCGTCCGATTTTGTTGAAAAGTTTGATCCTATTGAAATCCTTGAAGATAATATTTCCTTATTTTTATCGAGAGTTTTCTTAGGTAACTTTGGTCATTTAAGTGTAATTAATTCTAGGGGCTTGCCCTAATAAGAAGCTCGTCCAAACCCAGCTTAATATAAACCCTATTTAATTCTTCATATTAAATATGAAAAATTATTAAGAAATAAAACGGTTTCGTAGACCAAACGAACATCATATACTTCTTAGTTTATTTAAGCGAGCCTCACCCTCAAGTCTTGTGTTTATCCTTTGGGATAGACACCCGATTTGAGGTATAACGCTCTTTCATTTAAACTATGAAAAATATGGAGTTAGTTTGATTTCATATTTTTCTAAACTTAAAATTTTCTTCTGAAGCAGGCAACAAGATTTCGATTCCGGTCACCAACAGCTTCTTACGAAAAACTCCTCTAATTAAAACAGTGCCGACAAGCACCAACATCTACTGCCTTCATTTTCTAAATGCAAAAATTTAGCAAAGCTCTATCCTTTGTTAGTTCACTCAGATGAATTGTTGGCAGTAATTTAGCCGAGATGAAGTGGTGTCATACCTTTGACAGAATAGTCATCATGGAAGCGGAGAATTTAACTTTCTTGTTATCTTTATTCTGTCATTCTCCTCTTCCATCAGAAAGCAATCACATCATCTGGTGATGAATTAGTCATCACGAATGCAGCATATTTGCATTTGAATACATTTCTTAGCCCATAAAAAGCATTGATACTTTCTTTAGAAAACTCAACTTTCTTACCTCTCATAAGGATGTGATCAGTAAACCACAAGATGGCATAAAACTCTCGAATCATAGGTACAATCACTACTGCAGTGAAATAACAAAACCTCTCCAAATTTTTGGCATTGATCAACCTCTCGATCTTGCCTCCTGGGTTAGCAAATGCCCGTTCCTGGATCAACTCTCTAATTGCAATTTGAGTTTATAAAAATATATGGCTTTAAAATTGACGAATCTTTTTGCATCAAAAGCATCTGTCGGCTTGCCACTCTTTAATCATGGAGCCATTAGAGTTTCTATGAAAATCAAAATAAAATCCAAAGAAATTACAAAAAAATCTAATTCCCTAAGTAAGATTATTTGGAAGGAAACGTTTCACCATGAGTTTTCTTTAAGTTTTTCCTTCAAAACACACAAATTTTAGATTTCCCATATTGTAGGAAAAATTCATGGAGAAAATAAAAAATTTCTAAGTTAAAGTGAATCTCTTACCAAGTGAAAATGAAATCTAAGATCTTTGCCCCCTGAAATCTTCTCTAATTTACACAATGTGAAGCCCTGGGTCATTGTTTGGAGGTAGAAGATAACCCAAGCAGTAAAAATTGAGTTTTACTATGCAATTTCATGGTTTATTAGGTAATCTGGAGTATTTGGGAATTTGGTGCACCAGGCCCCAAATATGGTACTTTTAGCACCAACTCTTTGTCAACTAGCACATTAGGCGCCAGTTTGGCGCATTAGGTTCCAACAAACTAATTTTTTTAGATTTCATTTTCTGTGGAAATTTTTTGTGTACTACTTTACTTCCTACTCTAATTAACTCAAATAAATATTCATAGTCATAATTAAACATTACTCTAGCACTAAAATTTTACAAACAACCAAAACTCACTTTCATATTTAGAATCTGCACTATTACAAACTAAAATTTTTCAAGCCAACAAAATTTAATTCAGTGTCTAAGCAAACCAAACATCCTAACACTAAAGTCTAAACATCAAAATACCAAACACAACCAAAATAAAGTTCAACAATAAAAGTAAATGCAATCCAACATAACACAATAACATAAACAAGCAGTATTAAACAAAATATTATAGCCATTAAGTAAGCTGAAACATCTTCTTTGCTCTCGTCCTCCTATATGTCTCTCATGGATTGATAGTGTATGTACAAGTTGTAGAAGGGTAATTTCATCAGTTAATTCTTCCCTAATCCAAGCATGTTTCTTGAATATGTGTACCAAACCATCTTCAATACGACTAACATGTTCAAATTGTTCATTCAGTCTCCAATCTAGATGATCTAACATTTCAGAAACAATTCCAATTGCATGCATAAGGATCTGTACCTCTTTTATATCTTCTTAATCTTTTCAAAAGTGTGTTCGAACTGAAGTAAGTCTTAATAGGTGATAAATTTTGGGATGCATGTTCCGTTAGTACATTCATATCATTCACATCTCACATTCCAATATTGTTGTAATAAACATCTGGATCCATTGGCTTCCAAGGAAGAAGGTTGTTTTCCCAACTCTCATAAGTTACTTTTGATTGACTACATGGTAGGAATATAGTTGATGGATGCCCCAATACAGTTGTAGAGCCATTGACAATCAAACCCAAAAAAGATTTCACAATTATTGCTCTAATATTAACGGGTTTTCCAATTTGAATACAGTAGCTCAGATTAGCACTCTCCTCAGTTACCATACCGAGTTTCATAGTAGGGAGTAATTTTGATGCAATAAAGAAATTTCATGCCTTAGAAGCAGGATTTAACAATGCTAAAGAATGACTTACATTTCCATTATCTCTGGAGTCCCAATTTGCATTATCATCCGTAAGGTATCGATAGAGTTCATTCATATTATCTATCGTAGGGCTAAAACTTATGTAATGGCAAATAGGAACACTTTCAATCATAAACATCTCATTTATTCTTGAAGGAGTGAATTGCAAAAATCTATCTCGCACATAGACAATTTCTTAGTTGATTCCATGAAGACTTGAATAAAACTCTTTCACCATGGGGAGAACTATGGCTCCAGTAGTGTAGCAAAGCTCAACCCAGCGTCTTTGCACAATAATTTTTTCTACTCAAGTATTCGGTGTATTGAATCCTCGATTCACAACCTGCTTTCTTTAATTAGCTTCTTCTTCACAAGAATACGATCATGTAACTTCTGTGCATCGAAACCGATGAACTTTTTCTGGTTGAAAATTCTAAATCTAGGAGAATTTTTAGAACGGAAAGCCATAGGGATTGAATACTAGTGACTCTTCGCTCGTTTTTCCCTCTAAAATGAACTTTAGAATCAATTTTTGGGAGTTATAAGGAGAAGAACCAGCTGAAAAATTGCCTTTTGAAATGTTTTAAGTCATTTTCATTGCCATAGTGCTTCAGGCGCAAATATGGCACATCATGCGCCAGATCCAAAAAATTCCCCATTTCAATTTTGATCCAATAAAATTCTCAATTCTTCCATACAATTAGGTAAATGAAGAAGTCTTTAAATATTTTCTTAATGTTTAATTTTCTCAAATACATGGAATCTATAAAGATATAAATATAAATATAAAATTTCAAACAAAAACATAAAGGAAATAATAAACAATGATAAATATGAGTTACCTCCCATAAAATGCTTGGTTTAATGTCATCAGCCCGACATTTCCAATCTTTATTCTGGGTGACCCAACATTACAGTCTCTTTAAAAACTATTCTTTGACAATCAAAATATGGTTTCAATATGTTTCAATTAATTCTAAATATCTTTCCAGTCTTGGGATCTTCAATATTTATAATTCTGAATGACCCTTTCCACCTAGACTTTAGTTTTCCAGGATATAATTTCAATCCTGTGTACTAAAACTTCTCCTTTAGACATAAATTTCTTTTTTATTATCTTCCGATCATATCATTCTTTCATTTTTTCCATATAAATCTGAGCATTATCGTAAGATTCATTCTTAATTTGTTCAAGCTCATTCAATTACATTAACCTTTTCTTTTAAGCTTCTTTTAAATTAAAATTGAATTATTTAATAGCCCAATAAGCTTTATGCTCCAATTCTACTGGTAAGTGACAATTCTTCCAAAAAATTAATCTATACGGGAACACTTCTATAGGTGTCTTATAAGTTGTCTTGTATGCCCATAATCCCGTATCTAATTTTGCAAACCAATCCATTTTATTAGTATTCACACTTTTTTCCAAAATTTTTTTAGTTTTTTTATTAGATACTTCTACCAAACCACTAGTGTTGACATGATAGGTAGTTACAATATTATGCATTATATTATATTTTTCCACCAATCTTGCAATTGTTGCATTTCTAAAACGAGATCCTTCATTGTTAATGATTACTCCCGGCATTCCAAATCTTGTAAAAATATTTTTAATTAAAAATTTTGAAACACTCCGAGCATCACATCGCTTTCATCCATTTTGAAACATAATCCACTGCAATCAAAATGTACACATCTTTGAGTGAAGGTATAAATGGTCTCATAAAATCCAATCCCCGTGCATCAAAATTTTCAATTTCCAAATTAAAATTTAGAGGTCTTTCATTTATTTTTGAAATATTTCCTATTATCTAACATTAATCACATGTTATATATATATATATATATAT
>JXCR01146892.1:237912-252562 GCA_002079205.1 Phalaenopsis hybrid cultivar | reverse complement strand
ATATATATATATATATCTGTGTGTGTGTGTGTGTGTGTGTGTGTGTTTGTTTGTGTGTGTGTGTGTGTGTTTGTGTTTGTGCGTGTGCATATGTAAAATATATGTCCTTCCGAAGTAGGTGACGAAATTTCGATTCTGATGATAGACAGCTACTAACAGACAACTCCACGCCCAAAAATAGTGTCAACACACACAATTTTAGAAAACTAGCAAGGTGTAAATTAGGATCTTTAGTTGTTGTTCCCCCAAACTGATTGTTTTGTATCATTTGGATAATAACAGGTTTAAACTCAAACTAATTAGCAGCTACAACAGGGTTCTGTATATTCATATGAATTTCATCTGCTGTAGATTTAACATAATCTCTTAAAGTTCTCTGATGATGTTCATTTTCATTTCCAGCATTACTCAAATTGTAAGCCATTTTGCTAAAATGATCTGTCTCTTTTTGTTGTTTTCAAATTTATCTAATTGTTCTTTTTAATTCAGAATCACTAGGCACAAAATCTTCAGATCTTACACTACCCATAAGCAAACATAATAAGTAATTAAAATAAGCAAACACACTAAAATATGAAAATATTCAAAATAAACTACAAACACTTTTTTTAAGTTTTTTTTTTAAAATAAAAAGAATCTAAATTATTAAATAACTTATTACTACTTTTTGTTACTTCTACGACAATGGTGACAAAAACTTAGTGCAGGTGGATTTAATGTGTTAATTTTGCAAATATTTTTCAATATTACAAAATACACATACTATATACAATAGTAAATATGCAATTTAATCTAAACAAAAATAACTTTAGTGAAAATAGTTTTATCTTTTAAAAATCTCTACACTACACTGCCAAAATCCCTTAAAAATAACACAAGTATATGTATAGCTTATGTAATAAAGTGCTCTAATGGAGTCTTAGATATCGATCTCACAGAGAAGTTGGAAATGCCTATAAGTAAATTCGTAAGATTATAATGTAAAGTATAATTTTAAACTACAAAAGTTAAATGTGAAATTTAAATATAAAGTAACAGAGTGAATGCTAAATAAAATATAGTAAAAAACAAAGTTAATTAAACTAACTGCTAAACGTTTAAAAGTAAACTTACAAAAACTAAACAAAATTTTTATGAAGAAAAGTTCAAATTTAAGAAAGTATCCTTCCCCTTTAAGATGATTATTGTACNATCATATATATATATATATATATATATATATATTACTTTGTGCCAAATAGGAGCAATCATATTCTTTACCCTTTTTTTAGTGCATAAAGAACATTGAATAATCCAGAGTTAGGTCCTTAATTTTGGGGTTAGCTGGGAGGATACTGGCTGCCACTCCAGAGCTCTCACTACTCCCTCACCTGAGGGCTAACTATCTTGCATTAGTTTCCAATCAACTAAACCAAAATGGAGATTTTCATTTGTCACCTTAAAATATCCAATTATGCATCCAACAAAGTATTTATCCGTATTTATTTTCACTCAAATCCATTGATTACATCCTCTCCCATGAAATCAAATGTGATTCTCCTTATATTGTAGGAATTATAGCCCTTTTGGAACATATGTTTCTCAACACATTTTAGCAATCCAATTGGCCAGATCAAAAAGTAAATGAAGATCGAAGTTCAAATCATCACAAATTATTCACATTTAAAACTATATAAAACTAAATCAATTCTTCATAAAACAATATTTTTAAGTCATGAGAATGATATGATAAAATACATATTTCATATATAAAAATAAGTTTACAAAATAAAATAAATAAAAGAAACAACTTATCTCACAATTCTTCCTAAGAAAATCCTTAGAAGTTCTGTTCAAGACTTTCCCTCTTTACAAGCACTCTCAATTCTCTTTTGTATGTGTAATGAAGAAGAAATATATCACCTTCCATCTCCTCTTACAATAGTTGAAGAAAATCTCCAAGCCTTTGACTTTCTCGCTCGCTCTCTTTCACCCCCTTACACGCCACACCAAAAACTTTCTTCTAGACTTAGACTTCCCTCTATTTTATTAAAGGTTGCCTCCCTCTAAGAAGAATTCAAAATTCCCTCCAAAGGTCTATCCAAAATTCAGCCCTTTCAAATTCAAATAACATGTTCGTTGATCCAGGAGACATATCTCTTTATAAAAGAACCTTCCAAAATGTCTAGATGCATTGAATCACTCCAAGGGGTGTTTAAAACAAGTTTCCTGTTCGAAATTTGTGCAAAATTATCTTTGGTGCACATGGCACCACATCTGGCACTTTAGGTGGCAACTTGCTTAAGACCGCGTTGTTCTGGGTATTGGTGCTTCAGGTGCCAAATCTGGCGCACCTGGTGCCAACTCTCTATCAAATGGCACATCTGGCTCCGATTCTGGTGCTCCAAGCACCAGCTCTCTGTCAAATGGCACTTATGGCACCAGTCCGGCGCATCAGGCATCAGAATCCCAAAATTTGTTGTTTTAGCACCAAACTTCGTCGTTTTTGCTACTTTTCCTCCAAATGCCTAAAATTGTTATACCCATTCTAAAAAAATGAAAATATCGTTCTTTAAAGTGCATAATCACCAAAAATAAACATAAAATGTATACTTAAAAGAACATATTATTTTGGTGTATCAAGCTATCAACTCGATAATCTTCGGAGGGCAGTCTAAACTTTAATCCAAGTGATTAACCGTAGACCTTTATAAGTTTTTTTATTTTTTAAATTTAATTTTCATGCATATAAAATTTACTTTATCATGCAAAAGAAATTTCATTTTTATAAATACTTTGCAAAGTAGTATTTATAAAAATTGTTACAATGGAGTGTAATATAAAAAGATCAAGTCCATCCTCTTTCAAAAATAAGAAAAGATTAGGAGTTAGAAACTTTTAAATAAAAATAGATTGGGAGGAAGTGGCAAGTTTAGCTATCCAATCAACTAGTAAGTTACTTAACCTAGGGATGAAGGACCATTTAATATTATAAATCAAAGATGGAGAAGATACCAAATTGAAGGATAAAAAACAATCAAAAGATAGGAGAGAGTCGAATGTAGTAATTTCAGAGGGATAGCAAATCCATTTCCACATTAATATTAGGGCTGAGTGATTTTGGTAATGGAGAGAGCAGCTACCAAAACATCAACTTCAGAACTTCAGTATGTACAGGAGAGAATAGAAAAAACTTGTGATGAGAACACCAAGATAGTAGCACTTTTATGATTTTTTAACATAACACCAATTGTAGCACTTTCATTTTTCTACATCAAATTAATTTTGAACTTGATCCATCCCATGTCAGTTTTCTTCAAGAAAATCAACTGTGGCAACACCTTAATGGGAGGGGAAGAGGAAACAATGAAGCCAAATGAAAGAAAACCAACCATAAACTTATCCTCGACACAAAATTACTTACCTTTTGTAAATAAGAAAATTGTGAGAGAAAGAAGTGTAGGAAGACACCAGAATACCATTGTCAACAAGCTTCATGTTTTTCTCGGTCATCCATAAAAACTAGCATAATACAATTGGTAACACTCTAATGATAAGATTGAAAGAAGTAACCCAATCAAGATGTTAATTCTAAATAAAAGAAAACATTCTATCAGCTAAGAACTTCCCCAAAAGACAATAAAAAAAGCTCCAAAGGTGGTGAGTCAACATGCAATGAAGAAAAAGAAGAGGGAGAGAATCTTCCTTACATCTACACAAAAGATAGATGAAAGATAGCCTTACCTTGGAGGTTGAGAATATCATCAGTGGGAAGAAAAGAGTGAAGATTTCTCCAAACAAAAGATGACATAGAAGGCTTAGTATAATTTTTTATTGATAAGATTGACAACGGTCCTTGGTGATTGTCTTAAAAATAGAGGCACTAGGAATGCTCTCAAGAAAAAGCGCATCATTTTACAATGATAATTTACAAATATAAGAGGAAACCTAGTGAGAAATCAGTTAAATGGGCTTCAACAAATGTCAAGATGCATCATTTCAACACTATTTCACATATAAAATCATCTATTTTGGACCAACATAAAGGTCTACTAATGGTCCCTAAGGAGACAAGCCATTAAACTAGAAATTCAAATTCCGCTCTCCCAGATCCAACTTCATAAAATGTTCAGCAGCCTTCATATGCTCCAACATCTATTTTGAAATAATAGATTCAATTAATTAAGGATAACAAATCATTGGATGAGTACCAATGTGATTAATTTATTATCATAAGGATAACCAATAAATAATTTTGAGTCCTAAACTTATTATATCATTCGATAAAGTAGATATGTATAGATTCCTCATTAGATCAAAATCCCAACCAACCCTTCTCAATAGGTTTACACAAATTCTTTTACTTAACCAAAAGAATATGAGATGAATAACTGCTCCATAAGAACCTTTTAAAACTCTTCTTCAAGGGCTTAATAATGGACCTGGGCATTTTAGCACTTTGCAAGAAATAGATAGGGATTGTGCTGAGGAAACTTCTAAGAAAAGCTATTCTACCCCCCAAGAAAGGCAATTGTTGCTCCAAGAGGTAAGCTTATTATCAATCATTTGAATCACCCCCTAAAATAAACATCACTTTTTCTATTCCCTTACTAATATGAGTCCCTGGGCAAACAATTAGATTAGAGAATAAGGAAAAACTAATGAACTTAGAGATCCACTTGCTCCTAACTTGTGGAAACACTTTACTGTTATAAGAGCCACATTTGTTTTTACTGAAATGCAAGGCCGACAAGTGTTTGAATAATAGAAACTCGTTACAAAAATCATAAAAACAGATTTAGTTACCATAGTAAACCCAATTAGATCATTAGTATAGGCTAAGTTAGTGATGAGTGAATTTCTCTACTACTGTAGATTAGCTGTTGATGGGAAATACGAATATGCTTCAAACTTCTTGAGAAAATATCCATACCAAGGATAAAAATGTAGGTAGATAGAGGATTACCCTGTCTATTCTCATTAGTAGCTTTAACAAACTCTTGTTACTACCCATTTAAAGTTAAGGAATATTAGTTTTTGTCCAAAATTAAGTTAATCAAAGAGCAAAAGTTGACATCAAAGTCCATGCTAGTAAGAACCTCAAGAATGAATTTTGAAGTGATTGTATCATATGCCTTTTAGTGTCCAGTTTGATAGTAAGATTACCCCCTCTGCAAGTTTTTTTAAGGTCTAAAGCTAGCTTTTGTTCCATTAGAGTATTGTCTTTGATTTATCTCCATTTGATAGAAGCAGCTTGGACAAGGCTTATAATATGTTTGAGATGAGTTTGAAGCCTAGCAACAATCAACGTGCTGATTAGTTTAGAAACAACAGATGAAAGGCTTAATGACCTGAAATCAGACCATTAAAAACTTTGCTAAGTTTTGGCGATCACAGCAATGACAACAAACTTGAAGTACTTGTTTATATCTCTAACAACAAAAAAATTCTGAATAGTAGCAACAACATCCTCTTTAATAAATGGCTAGTAAGTCTAATAGAATATACCAATAAATCCATCATAGCTAACAACCTTGATCCATTAATCTTCTTGATAACAACATGCATTTCCTCTTGTGAAGGGATTTAAGTGTACTGGAGTGCATGAACATATTCTTTGATATTTTAAAATAAACCAAAATTATGTTGCAGTTTATGAATATGAGTCTCCTTGACCTGGTCTTGAAAGAAATGGAGCCCATCATCAATCACCTCCGGGTAGGTAGTAATCCACCTACCCTATTATATTGTAATCTTACTCACAGTATGAATCTGCTTCCTTTTTTTTAATGAAAGCATGAAAATATGTTAAATTCCTATCCCCATGAAAAAACAAATATCCCAAATCTTTTCATATAAAAAACTCATCCTCTATTTTAATGTTTTAATGCATTTTGGAGATCATCTAAATCCCCAAGGTGAATTAAATTCCTGATAAACTCCCTTTCACTCCTTTGAACCTCCTCCTTAGCATCATGAGCTTTTTTTGTTAATATCCTCAAAGAATTCCCAACTCCACCTCTTAGGAGAAGAAGTCGAGTTCTTATGAAGAATCAAAATCCTGATTCAAGGATCACTAGGGTAGGATTGATGCCAATTGGATTCAGCAAAGTCAAAAAGGTTGGGGTAAGATCACCACACATTAAGAAATCTGAAATGGCTGTTGTGAATATGAAAAAATTTCATAACCTAATTTATAATAGGAGGATAGTAAGTAATTTTGCAAGATGTTGTACAAAAGAAGTGGGATTTCTTTCAAACCATGCAAAATCAGCAAGGAATCTATCAAATTTCTCAAAAGGCATGCCCTCCTCTAAGTATAAGTGGAACCAGTGAAATACAATTCAAACAGCTTGGCATCATAAATAGTATCATTGAATTGGTCAATCAACAGTTGATTGGGAGGTCTGTGATGTGTGAAAATACTGTATGAGTTTCTTTAAGTTTTGCACAACTTTTTGGATGAAATTACAATTTAAGGAAATGTATTTTATATTTTTCTTGCAGGTATAACATATATTACGAATGAAGCGAACTAGAAAGGACAAGGAGCAAAAAGGAATTAAAATGGAGAAAAAGGTTATCTAGAGCCTTAACACTAGACCTTTGGAGCTCTTAGGCGCTAGCCCTAATCTCAGAAATTAAGAGGCTGACATCTAAGCACCAACAACTCGGTGCCAATGTCTCAGCTATGAAGGTCAAGGCATTAGATCCATAAAAGTTGGGTGCCTAGGCACCAAAACTGAATTTTGTGCAGTTACAACACTTCGATCCATCTATTCAAAACATCTTTTAGGTGGACCAAAGGCATTTTAAATTGAGGATATTAATTTCTAAGAAAAACTTGAAGACATTGAAAAGGAGTTTTATTAAGAGTATTTCAAAAGTATAAAGAGGGAGTTTATGTAGAGATTTAAAAAGCACTTGGAGAAGACTTAGAAAATTTCTACTGATAGTGAGAGTGGAAGGCATGCTCTAGGCTAGAAAGAGAAAGCCTAGAGTAGAGAATTGGTGAGTTTCTAAGTGTGAAAGTGAGGAGAGTTTGCATAAAATTAGCAAGGGCATCTGTGGAGCTTTCTCAAACTAGTATTGAAAGAGAGAGATAAGAATCATTGTGTTTAACTCTGGTATTTTTCTGTAAACACTTTGGTATGTGGATTCTTATTGATTCAATGAAATCTTTTTATGATGTCTATTTTTTCTCACTAATCTTCCTACTTTTTTCCTTGTGGTGATGTAGTAGGATGGATATGAATGTAGAAATGATTTTAATTTTTTTTACCTTTTAATGTGACGGTTTTTCTTTTACTTTGCATTTACCTATCAAATTGGCCAACTGGTTTATTAAATTTTTTTGTGAACCCATAAGACTTAGGAGAGATATATGACATGAAAAACTAGGAAGATCACATTGAACTATAGAGTATGAAGCAAAGTACACTATATGGGGATGCAAATAAATAAAGAGACAATAGTGATTGAGGTCAAAGTGGGGCTTATAGAATTAAGGCCACTTTAACCAAACCTTTTTATGCACTCAAGAGATAGTAAAGAAGATAAATACTTTTATTTGTCACTAGACACATTACAATTTGCATTTTTTCATTTTCTATAGTTCACTACTATGAGTGAAAGGAAGGGTAGCTTTAACACCTATTTATCACCAATTCACATGGGACAATTAGAGTTTATATAGAAGTAAACTTTAAACTTATTTGCATTGTAGTAGAGACTGGTAAAATAACTTAAGTTTCTTTAAATTCCAAACTAAGGATAATTATAGTAGACTAGAATTTATGTAATCTAGACTCAAATTATTTCACCTCATGTCTTTATAAGATCGACAATCTGGACTAAAAAAAAATTGATACTACTTTAATTGTGCGCTTACGTAATCCACTTGAGTGTTGAAGAATTTGTTAGAGGATATTATGCACCTTTTCCTTCACAAAAGAGGTAATCATATTAAAGTCCAGTTCAATGATTCCTGGCTCCTCACTACTAGCAAAAAAATCTCTCATTAAATCCCAGAGCACCCACCTGTCCTCCTTGCAAGTTCCAGCATAAAAATTAATGAATAAAAAAGAATGTCAGACAAAGGAGGCCTAAGTTAAAATGAATTGAGGTGCAAACAGATAAATGTCATCTTTGATAGATTTCCTCCAAAATCCCATATTTTATTATTGGTGTTTATGGTAATGTATTTCATTCTAGAAGAGGTTTCAAAACTAGCAATACCCCTCACATTCCATATAAATTCCATATACATCATTTTAAGATTTTTTAGGAATCTCATGGTCATCCTAGGAGGAGTGAGGGCATTAATGCCAAAAGAACTTGAATTTATACATCTTGGTTCCCAAAATACCATTTAAGATAGATATTTGAATTCTTTTGAATCCTTACCTATCCTCCGCCTTCTTTCTGAAGAAACCATTCCTCTTCCAGAGCAGCATGTGACAAAGCCACATTCTCATCTTACAGACTCACAAACCCAGAATTATTGTCCACAAATTCCTCATTAGATAAATTTTCAATATATTTTTATTTAATAATACACTCTTTTTTAGCCTCTAAATTAATAAATAAAGTCCCAATAGAGATTAAGTTATCAACTTTCCCCTTTTCTTTCTTATCAGCCTTTTGAATTGGGGTTTTTTTTTTTTTGAACTATGAAGTTAAGCTTTAATTGAATAAGCCTTAAAGGTCCAGTCTCTCTTTTAGTGTTTGAGGGGGTTAAAGTTTTTAAAACACAATCAAGGGGGTCCAAGGCCTCTTCTGATACTTGAAAAGGAATCTTAGCTTTAGCATATGCTTGAGTGACATTGTCGGCATTAATTAAATTAACATCCACTCTCCAATTCCATTATTTTACGTTGTCATCATCAACCATTAAAGAACATCCCACATTAATATTTTTACTAACCCTTCTTTGCCTTTTAAGCTCAGAATGAGCCACATAACAATGGTCAAGGGTGTGACAAATCATCCTATATTTTGAACAATATTAGGGCATAAATTCCACTTCAGTAGCTTGTCAAGAACTTGAGTTAGGGGACCCCAACCAAATAGAATCAGGAAACGATAAGGTGATGTCTCTTTCAACCATCACTCTAGCTATAGAGAGTCTAGCTTCTCATAAATATTCCCTAAATAAAACATTACCTCTTTACTAAAATAATGGAGTTGTAGCCAAGAAATTTAATCTAAATAGGTACCACAAGAATCTCCTCTTGTGGATTAAATTCAACTGTCCATTTTATAAACTTCATAGACACTCTTTAATATAATGGTATTTATGAAAAAACCTAAACAATATCAATTTCCTTTTCAAGCGTGACCATAATATGCCTACCATCTATCAAACCAAAATTCCAAGCTCCCTCCAGATTCAAATATGAATTGAACTTTCGAATGACTTCCATCTTTGGATGAGAGTAGACAAATTTTCTAACCAAACTTAATTTAAAGGGACTGCTAGCTGAGATTAATCATTACTCAAGAAAAATAAAGATAGATTCCTTTTTTTCCTTGTTGTCTTTTTAATGAAGCCAAAGTACTCAGCAAATTATAGCTCCAAATGAAATTGTAGAGGGAATAAAGTTTGAGCTGCTTCTGGTTTAAATGATTGATTAAGCAGCTTAAAGTTATTGTTGGCCCCATAACACACTTCCAAGTAAGAAGGTATTTCCATCATTAAATGCAGTAAAATCCAGAGTAATTTTAAAATAGCCCGTGAAACCCAAAATGAGTGGTACAACAACTTGAGTAAAACAAAATAAAGCTTCCACTGTAGAAATCAAATAGAAGAAAAAAACATTATGGCCACTTAAATGAACACCAAAATAAACACCACCATGGTCTACAAAAACATACACCACCATGATCTACTGAAACAAAAACTTGCAGACATGGCCAAAACAAACCTACCAGAGCAGTAGCAAAAGCACAATGGAAACCATATTTATTTTTCTTTGATAAAAATTCATTTCAGCTTGTTAACAACCTCTTTAAATTCACTTTTCTTGAAATTTTACCAATTCTCATCTAAAGATGAAAACCATCTAAAGGTTCTATTCTAATTTGGAACTGGAGAGAGCTCAGAGTGTTGGCTTGATAAAGAAAAAAGAAATGAGTCTAAAATTACTTGTTTAACTCTACTTTAAAGGAGGAATTACAAGTTATTATTATCTTTTTATTAACTTCACACCTTAATAGAAGAGTTATTGATATGGTGTATTTTTATAGTCAACAACTTAATAGGAAAGTTACAGGACCTTATGGCGCTTTCTTATAATCATAACTGATATTTATCATATTTTTGTCATTTATCTTTTTCTCTGAATCGTTAGATTGTCTTAGGATTCATGCATAACACTTTTGGATGTACACATACATTGAATGCTATTATTTTATACTGTGTATTCATATGACTTTCATATCTTATTTCTCCTTTTTTCCTCTCTCAATTCTAAAACAATACATATCTATTTATTTTGTTCTATGGAAAATAATATAGACCTATTAAACTTTATTATTCAACATAAAAATATTTAGGACTAATAAAAAGAATTAAGTTGCCTAATTTTTTTTCCACTTACAAACTTATTATTCTTTCCCAATTTCTCGAATCATCAGACAATACATGAAGTTGCAAAAAATCACCCATAAAGGCTACTTTCATGTTGACTCGATGGAAAATCGAAGAGTGGGAACCAAACAAAGAGGATACTTCCTATTTGATACAACGCCAGAAGCTTCAGTCATGTCGAGGTTCTCCCCTTTTTTCCCCAAAAACTTCCAGTCAAAATAGTAGAGCAAATGTGCTAAAACAATCTCCAACGTGAATAACGCAAATTGCATCCCAGGACATATTCGTTTGCCTGCACCAAATGGCACATATTCAAAATGTGCCCCTTTAAAGTCGATAGTATTTTGCTCAAATCTCTCAGGTCGAAAATTTTCAGGATCCCCCCAATATTTTTCTTCCCGTCCTAACGCCCACATGTTAATCATCACCTTCGTCTTTGCTGGTATTATATAACCCATAATCTCTTTATTTTCTTGATTTTCTCGGGGTAGTAGGAGTGGCCCCGGAGGGTGCAGTCTTAGTGTCTCCTTAATCACCAATTGCAAGTATGTTAGCTTACCACTTATCAACTCCTCATTTGGTAACTTTTCTACCTTGCCATCATGGCCAATGACTTCTCTAACTTCCTTTTGTACCTTTTCCATAACTGTAGGATTTTGAACCAGCTCGGACATTGCCCATTCCAAGGTTGTTGAAGTCGTCCTGCTCCCACCCATGAGTATATCCTAGTGAATTAAATATTCAGTTACAATGAGAAGCATGCAACAATCACATGAATGATTGAAGTCCAAGCTAAGGATCTAACATACATTGATTACAGCCTTGATGTTGTCGTTGGTGAGTTTGAATGGAAGGCTTTCTTCCTTTTGAACCCTTAAAAGAACGTCAGTGAGATCCTTTTCCATCAAATGCTCAATATCATTGTTAGAAAAGTGTTTAGCCCTCTTCTTCTTGTGTTTTTCTACAATCCTTTCAGCTATCAAATCCAAGTTTTTTTGACATTGCTTCAATCTTTGTAGAAATCCGGTAATATGACCTAGGGTGAAAATTTCGATCAAATTTTCTAATTATGATTAAGAAAACAAGTTTATAATGCACTGAGAGGTAAAATTACAAACATATATCTTTACCTATTAAAAGTATTGTAACTTTTTTCTCCTAAATAGTTTTGATCTTATTAATATGTTATAAGACAATGATTACATATTTAATTATAAATTTAAATAATCTAAGATCCAATTTAAATGATTACATAGGACATCATGGAGTGAAATGGAGACACTAGTAAATTTTAATCTAATATTTCTTTTTATTTTTACTAATTATTAAATAATTATGAAATATATTAAAAATATTAATACATTATTAATTAGTATTCAAATTTTCCTAAGACTAATGGGACCCAAGATAAGTATTTAAAAAACTAAGATTTTAATTTGATTATTAGATTTTATTTTATGTAATTATTCAATTTTATATAAGCACTATTTTGAGTGCTATGTATGTAATTAACTAATTATCCCTTTCTATAATGCTTAAAAGTTTAAAAGCCCAAGAGGCTATTTTTATGCAAACCTAAGAATGGCATCCAAGGGAACAAATCCACAATGGTGAATCCAGACAAAATCCCCCCTGCATCGTCGACTGCCGATAAAAAGACCTTTTGGTCATTGCACCAATCACCAATGGCTGCGCGAGCTATGATGTTATTGCTGGTCTCTAACATCTTAGTGCTGAGATTGATAACATTGCCTGATGAAGCTGCTATGAGTCTGATAAGATGAGAGATCTCATCCTCTCTTATTTCTCTGAAGGAACGAACACGCTTCATGCTGAACAACTCCATGTTGCATAGTCGACGCATCTGGCTCCAAAATTCATCACAAGGGCTGAATGCTATGCTTTTAGTGCCATAGAAGATTGCATGAATGGAGTCATTGAGAGGGCGCGTGGCGAAGTCAATGTCATGGGTCTTCATGATTTCTCTTGCAGCATTTGCAGAGGAAATGATTAAGATGGAGATATCGCCGAGCTTCAAGCGCATGATGGGGCCATAGACCACGGAGAGGTCGTGGAAAATCTGGTGAGGAGGCCGCCGACCCATAAAATGGTGGAGACTACCAAGGATGGGGAGATTCCATGGCCCCGGGGCTTCCTTGCCCCCTCTTTTTTGGTGTTGCTTTGAATTCACAACCTTCAAAGTGAGGAAGAGAATGAGTAATGAGATGAGAAAGAGTGCGTAGTAAAGAAACTCCATCTTGACTCTCTTGTAAGCCCATTCACTCATGGTTTTAATAATGCACAATAAGTTGTAGGAATTTCATAAAATTATTTCCTTCTCACTAAAAATATTCCATAAATATAAAAAATTCCAAGGAAAATACAGAAATTTCCAATGCAAATAAAGTTTTTCCAAAGCAAGTACAAAAATTTCCAAAGCAAATACAGAATTTCCAAACGAAGTACAGAAATTTCCAAATTGAACACTCAACAAAATAAGAATAGATTATGTGGTTATGGTTGCAAGTAGACCAATTCAAATTTGATGAGAAAATGTCTAGTTTTATTTAATCCATTTGATTTTTAGGTCTTGTTTGAGTCTTGAGTAATAGCCCATTTAAGATTTGAGTGAATACATGAATCCAAATTTGCTTCAATTTGGACTTAATTTTAATTAAGATTGACATAAATGATTTTTATGTCCCATATTAATTGAGTAGCGTTATTTGGATTTGAGTCATTCTTGTTTAAGATGAGTTAAGTTCAAAAAATCGAACCCAAGGTATAGAGCATAAAAAGAGAGGGGAGTAAGAGTCAAGCAAAAAGTGAAAAATAAAAATGGGAGAGTATAGAACATTTCTCATGAATGAACTCTTATTTATAGTATTGGAGATACCTAGAGTACATAATTACATCTAAGACCAC
This sequence comes from Phalaenopsis hybrid cultivar, assembly GCA_002079205.1. Lineage (NCBI taxonomy): Eukaryota > Viridiplantae > Streptophyta > Magnoliopsida > Asparagales > Orchidaceae > Phalaenopsis > Phalaenopsis hybrid cultivar. The sequence goes on along the minus strand of JXCR01146892.1, from coordinate 239,067 downwards.
CTTCTACAAAGAAGGTTAAGGGTTTTAAGGTCATTTGTACAATACTAAAACATACTAATAATGAATGTACTAGTCCATCATGATGAATTTCGACCGTCGGTTCAAATTCATTCATTCAGTGATGACGGCCTTGATCGCATGAGAATAATATGAAAACCTCTCGACTAAGCTTATCTGTGGTTTTACTTTAGTCTATGACCCACCTTCCATGTTCATTTGGCAGTTGGTTCTTTCATTCAACATGATGTAGAGCAGTCCTTTGTTCAACCTAGTGTACTGTTAACCTTTGTTTAGCTAGTTATGTTGGTCGGCTTGCTTACTGAAGGAAAGAATTATCAGAGCTTTGAGATGTTTTTTATTGACCTTTATTGAACAAAGGACTGCTCCAACAAAGTAAATCACGGTTTTAGTAGATCTCAGTATACGTTAATAGTGGGTCCCCCTTCGTTATCGTGTATCTACATTTTCACCAAGATTTNTCTATATTATGTGAACTTGTCACTGCAATTTGTAAGCCAAGCATGCTGATTTTTCATTGCGTGATTTTTAGAGATTTTAAAATCAAAGTAAGTTGATATCGTGATTTTTGAAGTTATTTGTAATTTTTTGAATTTATGTTTATGCACGCATGTGGCAGCTGTTATTATGAATTTGACTAATCAGATTTGCGGCGGTATTGAATTATCTTTTTGTGTTCTATGACAATTATCTCTGTATTTATCCCTGCTCAGTTTGCTGAAGTTTTCGTCAAAGTTTGTATGTTTCTTCCACTTATACATCTTTATTGGGACTGAATGTTATAGAAATGGCAATAATTTTCATTAGAATATTCTTAAGAAAATTATTTTGATGGAAGTACAAAGCTTTGCCAATTCAGCCATTGAGCTCTGCTAGAAAAAAAAAATTTCTATAGCAAGAGTTATATGCACTCCTAGGGGTGTAAACGAGACGAACACGAGCGAGCCATGCTCACTCGTTTATATTTNTTGTAGCTGTACTACATTGCTAATGGCTAGGGGTGTAAACGAGCCGAACACTTATATTTCGAGCTCAAAAAGTGTGTTCGTGTTCGGCTCGTTTGCTTAACGAGCCGAACACGAGCTGTTCACGAACAAAGAGTTATTTTAACAACCCTAATCATGTAGTCATAAGACA
>JXCR01146892.1:207111-237896 GCA_002079205.1 Phalaenopsis hybrid cultivar | reverse complement strand
TATATATATATATATATATTTATATATAAACTTGATAAGTAGTATTTCGAGCCAAAATGAGCGGAACACGAATGAACACATCTTAGTTCGTGTTCGGCTCGTTAACTTATCAAACGAAATTAACGAGCCGAACACGAGCTTCTTAACGAGCCGAACACGAGCTCTTCGCGAACAACGAGTCGTTTTGACAGCCCTAGTTGTTGCGATCAAGTCATACATATTTTTGTTCTCAATTTTTTTATTTTTTGAAAGTTATAGTTATGATAAAAATAAGAAAATTAAATGCCACATTAAATGTTGCTTTAAATTGATTTATTTATTAATCGATATTTATTAATCAAACTCAGATTTTCCAGGAAATGTCATCCTATAATTAGGTGTTTATTCACTCTTGCACTTTCTTTCAATCTAGAGCTTTAATCATGACTTGTTGAAGGTGCTCAAATGGTGAGTGGTAAGAAGGTCCATCTTGGTGAGGAATCTGATGATATTCTCGTGAATTTTTTTGCACTGTCGGTAGAAAAAATCCATTCTTCAAGTATTCACACAAAAAGTCATCATCCCGAGCGTAGCATGGTTAGTCATCGAGGGAAGCATCCTAAGGACAGCAAACCTGACAAGAAGAGGCGAGTGAATAAATGTGCTTTCAAGAAGGGTCCATCAGACGGGCGCGCTGAAGATGATGGAAACAAATCATTTGATGGCATTCCCTTATTACATCTGAAGTCAAATAAAGGTCTGACTGTTTCCCCCATTAGAGCAACAGTGAAACCACCAAGAGAAGTTCCAATGGAGTAATGCCTAGGAATAAGGATGGGGCTAGTCCTTCTTAAAATGGAGGGATGAGAGCTACAGGTGCTCCACCTTTACCTAGTGTAAGTTTAACATCTTTGCTCTGGTCTTAGCTGGATTGACTTCTTGGTACGAAGATTTCAGGTTCTTTACCCACTTATTGGATTATAGTGATTTTGCGCTTCTAATAACTTGGTATCTTTTTATTATTCATGTGCACTTATTTGCATTTCTGACTTGCTAGAGGTTGTTGAGGTTTGAGTCCCAAGCTCTCGGAAGACTGCAAAAAACCAGTTAATGATTGGTGAAAGGCAGTCAATTGAATCTATGCTTCATCGTACGGATGAGACGACAAATTTCTTTGCTTGTGAAGCTGAGGCTTGGAAGGAAACTAAGGCCCAACGAGAGGCCCCACCATAAAGGAACTGAAGTTTGGGATTGATTCCCTCATCGAGAAGCTATCAACTAAACGTCTTAACCTGTAAGACGACGCAGCGGATCACGAAACTAATATTTACACAATCTGAATGGAGACTGTGAACCTACAGATGGACTTGGCTGAAGTAAGAGAGGCATGCTCGATCTCTTGATTTCATGCTAAGGCCGATAATGTTGAAAGGTTTATGTTAGAGGGTTAGGTTCTATGTAAGGAGCTATTAAGTCGAGATTTGGTTTTGCTACAGGCAGTAAATGAGCTAGTTGTAAACTTTTTCATGTCTGAATAAATATATGTTTTTATTTTCTGGTATAACAATTTTCTTATGTTTATAAATATTTTTTATTTTTTTTCTTTTATGTGGCATGATACGAAAATAGTTTCCAATGGTATGATTAATGGCCTTTCAATTCCATTTTTAGCCTTATATATAGGGTTAAGGCCCCTTTATGACCACAATTTTGCCTATCCTTACTCTTGGGTCGTTTCTTCTCCTTTCATTCTCTCACTTAGCACTGGCAATTCTTTAAAATATTTTTATCATGCATTCAGAACAATGACAGCTGTATAATGCTCCATAGTATCTTCTTATGGGGCTTGTACTGTATCAAGACTAATTCATTTAGGGACTTCACCTTCCTCTCTACCATAATCTTTGGTTTATTATGAATCATTATGGTGTCATCGCAGCCCAAATGAAAATAAATTGTATAACAAAAGTCTTGTCTTTTGTTATTTATTATCGCAGGATGGAGAACCCTTTGTCACGAGAACATTTTTCTAATGTGTTCCCTTTCAGGATTGACTCAAATGGCTATGTAAAATTTAATTTGAATAGTAATATCTTGTTGATTGACCTTGAAAACAAGTTCAAGAACTAGAAGTGTCATTTCATTCAATCTTGCCTCAATGAAGGATTTGGAGATTCTTACTCTCCCATCTGACAAACCATATAAATGCCAAAATATTTCTTCTTAGGTTTGAGGTATGGAGTCATTCATGGAGTGAAAGAGTCTTTCTATTGTTAGGTATGCTCAAGAGATCTATTTATTAAGGTTTTGAATCCAAGAAAGTATGGTTGGATGACCAGTGAATTGTGGAATGTGTCTGATGCCGAGGTGATAAAGCGACGACTTAACAAGACTGTCAAGGCTTCCATGATGAAGTTGAGGGAAAGGAAATCTTTAAAGTAAGGGGTAAAGAATTTTTTGAAAAATTCCCTAGCTTTAGATCTTCTTATTTCTGGTTCTGAAATTACTATCATTACTTAGTGGGCTTTGATCGTTGTGTTAAGTTTAATTGAATAAAATGCTTCTCTTATGACGGGTGATGTAGGCGGCGGCGATGCTGTGACTCCTTCTATCCTTAAATCTGATCTAGATTCCTTTCCAGATGAAGAGTCAAGTGGGACTCAAGTGGATCCTCATTCAAATGCATCTTCCTTCAATGAACATGTAGATAGATTAAAGGCCATGTGATTGTCTCTAAACTTTGAAGTCAATGAAGAATGGGGTTCGAGTCGATGCGTTAATTTAAAAAAGGTAGACTATGGTTCTAGGCCAATTCTGTAGGTATAGAACACACTACAAGGATGCAATGGAGGAGAGATTGACTCTAGGTCGAACTTAAAAGCATTTCCCCAGTTACTGAGAAGAATAGGAGAAGGAAGGGGAAAGAGCTAGTAGGACAAATTTGCCTTTCGCTTCACTTCATAAGGGTAGTGATGAATGGACCCTGATGTAGGAAGAGGGAAACAAGTCCTTTTTCTTGAGGGATTCTAGCTTTGTTCTCATTGATCTACAACAAAATTGGTTTGATACTGGCTTAGGGTGGAGTCTAATGCAAAAGAGCTTGTAGACACAGTATGGTCGGTAATTTTTAAGGATAAGTTAGACAGTCTCAACCCTCTAGAGTAATGTCACTTGGTCGAAAGGTAACGACTACTAGGAATGATGTCATTTCACTATTTTTTTAACATGTATCTCGATACTACAGTTGAAGAAACACATTAAGGGAGCAAGATGAAGGTCATCAATGTCCGTCTGAGGAAAACTTTATGGTGTGTGGGTGATGATGATGCTCATCTTATTATAGAGAAGATATTGGCGATGGCTTTAGAATGGCTATCGGTTGTGCTTCATAAATATGAGGAGTTATCTGTGAAAGCCACTTTGTTAACTACAGTTAAGATGCTTTCTAAGAAGAAGGCAAATCAATTTCAACATCAATCATGATGTTGGGAATGGCAGAAGCAAAATATGTGAAATTGGATGAATTTGCCAAGCTTTTGTTTTTCTCATCACGTAGGCCAAGAAGAGTGTCGAGTAACATAAGGAATCAGTTGAAGAAGGTGGATTTTCAACCTTTCATCGCTAAAATTTTTGTAGTGATGGGTTCCCCCCTCCCACTCCTTTTCTATAAAGTGGTACAATTCTTGTAATGATAAAAACTAGATGGAAATATAAATTTTTATTTCACCTATTTTCCATACTATCTTTTGCTTGTAATTGCATATCTTCTATTTGGATGTCATTTGTTCGTTTTGATGATAATTATTTGAGATTTTTCTTAGGAGTTTTTTAGATCACTCATGTGATCCTTAGGATGCTCGTCTTGTAAAGGTGTCTTTTGGATACTCACTTCAGAGGAGAGAATTTTGGATACTCGCGCCATTGGTGATTCATTAGGGTGCTAGTTCAGAGGGAAGTCTTCGGGATGCTCTCCTTAGAGGAAAGTCTTTCGTTTTCAAGTTCCTCAGTCGCTTGGAAGAGTTGGCAAGGTGAACAAACTTTTTTATGTTATGTGAATGTGTTTGAGGGCTTTAGTCATATATATGGTTTGTAAATTTAAGAGAAAAAAATTAAAATTAAAATAAAGAGATGCTCTGAAAAAAAAATCATGTTTCATTATGTTCATTTGAAGGGATTATGCTTTCTTTTCTCTATTTCTTGAGTTAGTACTATCCCAGGAAGACCCTTTTATTGATCACAAATGTTCCTATCCATGTTTGATCAAGCTTGTTGATTGCCTATGCTCGGGCTGTTGGATAAGCTTTTTTTAAGACAAGGTCTCTTTATTTGAAAGAATTTTATTTTACTTGCTTATTGAAGTATTAAGTGGTTTTTATTTTCATTTCCTCTTAACGAAGGGCAAAGTAAGTATGACTTTCTTTGGTAAGCTTGAGTGCAAGCTTAACCCGTTCATCATTTTCCTCTCATCATTGCGCAAGGCTTTCCTCATTTGAGATAGAGGTAGTAACAGTTCATTGGTTGTGATGGTTATACTCCACTGGTAGCATCACTTCAATGTCTTGAGATAGTATGAAGGGAGTATGTCCCAGTGTCATTGATAACATTGTTAGGAAAGTTCATTATAATGAATGCAATATATTCACAAATTTCTTTTTACTCCTTCACTTTTTTTTTCCTCAAGCAATTCAAAATATCCTTGTTAGCTTCTTCGACTTGGCCAATGGTGTGAGGTTAGTGTACGGATGCAAGTTTTAGGTTTGTTCCATTATTTTGGCAACAACTTTTTATGCACTTGTTGGTAAATGGAGGTTCACTATCGGTTATGAGGATTAAGATGAGCCCGTATCGACAGATGTGTTCGGTCCAGTTAAAGTTTTGGTTTGCAATCGTGGTGATTCATTTGAGTGCTTTATTTCTTACCAACTTTAAAAAGTATTCCACTTAACCAAAATGAACTTTTGTTAACCCACGGAGGCTGGAAATAACACAAGGATATCTAGTCCCCAAGTGATTAAAGGCTAAGGGGTCATCATAGATTCAAATTGACGAGGAGAGTTCTATTACAGAGGACTGTATTTATGGCATTGCTCGCACTTCCTTGCAAATTCTTTGGCATCTTCAAGAAGCTTAGGATAATATCTTTGACTTTATATTTAGTGGGTCCATGCACTTCCTCTGTGTGATTCCAGTATTCGCTCGAATGCACTTCATGAAGGATGTCTTTAGCTTCATCCTTACTAAGAAGCCTCATGTACGATGACATGAAAAATCTTCTAAAGAGCATTCCTTCAATCGTTACATACTAGCTCAGCTTGATGTTAAAGTGTTTTGGGTTGGTAAGTTCATTTGTCAGTTCTCCAGTTTTAGGTAGTGAATAGAGGGGTTCATCCAGCTTTTTTACCTTCTAGTAAATATTTTTATTGCCTCTGGTTCTTTGACTGTTGGCTGGACCAATCTCTAGGATGTCCCACCTCTAGATTTGTACATTTAGATAGGATATTGGCTATCAAGTTCTCTTCTTGCCCGACATGGTCGGTCTTGATGCTTGCAAACCATCCAACATATATTTTACCTTGGAGAGGTACTAACCATCACCTCAATTCGGAGATCAAATTTTTTATTTGTCTGATGGGCTAAGAGTTATAAGTATGATTTACATAGACGTGACGAGCTCCCATATTGTATGTAAGGCGTAGGCTAGAGATTAGGGCATGTTATTCTGCCTACTTAGTGATGTTAAAATCTATCAAGATTTAATGATAATAGTGCTCACCAGATGGGTTGTATAATATGAGCTCGATCTCTGATGCCATTTATTGAAAGCTCCATTGTTGTATAGAACTCATATTTAATCTCTAGTGATAGCCCATTCTGCTTGGATGGTTTGAAAACATCTTTTAGGAAGTTCACCACTACCTTGGTTTTGATTATCTTATGTGGGATGTAAGAAATATCAAATTTGCATAGCTCTACCACTCATTTGAGGAGTTGCCTAAAATGTTCTGGATGAGTGAGGACTGATTTTAGGGGAATATCTGTGATAACATAGATCCCGGATATTTCTTTTATGCAACCGTATAACAAGAATTCTGATTGTACTTTTCACTCATATTTTTTTATTTCTCAACAAAACCAAAAACTTGATCCTGAACAAAAATAAGAATTTAACTTTTAATTTATATATATTGTGAAACTACGCAAGTATACTTATAGTTATCAAGTAATATAGGACTTTTTGATTAAGACCTGAATAACGAACCCACAGGGAGATTATACAATATGCACTTTTAGAAACTTTTTATTTTTAAAAATACAATTATCTAAACAAAAGACGATTATGCAATAATGAAAGTTTAAGTATTTTTTGTATTTTCATTATTTTGATAGAACAATAACAGTTTAAAAAGATAACTAGAGTATTTGTAGAAGAAAAACACTAAATATGAAAATATCTTTCTTGTTATCATGAATCAGTAATAAGTAATAGGAATTCAGTTGTGGAATTATGCAAATTGTGTTATGCCAAATAGGAGCAATAATATTTTTTACCCTTACTAAAGATGCTATAAAGAACATTGGATAATTTAAAATTTGAATAGTTCTGAGGATCGACTATGTAGGGAAGATACTAGCTCTCACTCTATAGTTCCCTCGATTGTCTCCACCTAGAACCTAACATCTCGTATCAGAACCTAAAATAATAAACCAAGATGGGGTCTTTCATCTATCACTTTAAAGTCCTATAACTCTACACCGTCCAATGAATATTTTCTTATTTATTTGCACTCAATCATATGAACTACATTCTCATTCATACAATCTCATGTGATTCTTTCCAATTGTTGACTGAGACAATACCAGCCCAGTCATTACATGTTCTTACAACAAATTTTAACATTTGGATTGGTTAAAATTAAGAAGTAAACAAAGTACATGGATTTAAATCATCGCAGCTTCTTCCAACGTTAAAGATCAATAATCTCCACAACTTCCATCCAACACTTAATTACTTATCATTGTAAGATAAAAGATAAAGAAAACTACTCAAAAGCCATAGAGAAAATAACCGCACTTTAGTTTAAAAGTAGAAATCATTGTCAAAATAACAACAAGTATCTATTAAAACCAAAAGTAGTCTAAAGAAAGTAGAAATCATTGTCAAACCAACAAGAAGTCTTGATTAAAACTAAAAGTAGTTTAATACACTTCAGTTTAAAAGTAGAAATCATTGTCAAACCAACAAGAAGTCTCGATTAAAACCAAAAGTAGTTAAAAAAAAAGATAAAAACTTATCTTAAATGTCCTCCGAACAAACTTCTTGAAGTTCCTTTGAATCTCTTCTCTTTTACAACACTCTCAATATAAAACTAAAACAAAAAGGATAAAATAGATATGTGGTGCCTGAATATCTCTCCGAGCTAACTCCCTAGTTCAAGAACTTTCAAAACTTTCTCTTTTCAAGAACACTTTCAAAAAATCAAACTTCATTCTCTTATAAATTCCAAAAGGTGCCTTGGTATCTCTTCAAAATATGTCTTGATTTGATGTATTTCTCCAAGAGAAGCCTCCTTTCGCAATAATTTTCATCCATGGTGGTTGTAACCACCTTTTATGCTAATGTGTGCCTCAAAAAGCTCTTCAAAATTTGCAAAAACTAAATTTACTCATCCAATACTTGCCACTAACGCTTAAGCACGGGGCCTCTGGCACTTAAGCGTTGTCTTCTCTGTTTGACTGACGCTTAAGTGTCAGATCTGGCGCTTAGGTGCCAAAACACTTTTGTACATTTTTCATTTATTTGCTCCAAATTTGATCTTTTTTCACTCCATTAAGCATTTTTTACTTTTTTACCTGTGCCTGAAAGAGAAACACACAAATACCTTCCATTAAAGTGCATATCTCAAAAATAGGTATAAAAATGCTGTCCTATATATTTTAGGTGTATCAAAATCTCCCAAACTTAAAATGTTACTTGTCCTCAAGTGACATTTCAATCTTTAAAAACTAAATGTGTAAGATATGTATATGAGTTTCTTTAAGAGTTACTAAAATTTAGATTTAGAAATACATTAGTCCAATTTGGAAAAAATACTCAATAAATGAGATTAACTTAAAGTTTAGAAATTTTTAGTGCAAAATATGAGTTTCTATCTAATTCAAAAATATTGTAGATTTTCCAAATTTAGAATTTAGTTCTTTTATTATCTATGCTTGAAAACTTTATTAAAAATTATTTTGCTCACCATATTTTATCTATCAGCTTAAGAGTTTCTCAAGTCTACTTTAAAAAGATCAAATGTAGAACCAATTTTTGATTAGGCACTAATCCTCAAGCTTCTCCTCCCTAGCTTTTTCTCTTTTTCTTTTTCTTTTTCTTTTTCTTTTCTTTTCTTTTTCTTTTTCTTTTATATTTATTTTTCTTTTTCCTTTTCAGGCAAGGATTAAAATATATGCATAGGCCTTTAATAATTTTGAATTTCACTTCTTCTTTTCTAAAGAAAAGCCTTGATATAAGTATTTAACTTATAAATATAATACTAGTTTTAAAAATTATTTTAATAAAATAAATTTAAGTATTAAATATAAAAGTCTAAATTATCTAAGTTTTTTAAAAATACAACTTTGCTTACTAAAGATAGTTACATTATATTAAACATTTTCTGCACTAAAAACTTTTAACTTAAAGTTTTTCTTCATTACTAAAAATTGCAACTAAATTTTCTTACTCATTTTTAAAATCAAATTTTACTTCCCTATTATAACTTCATATACATAATCAATTTTTCTTTTCAAATCAAATTCATTTGTAGCACATTTGAGAACAAATAAAATTTAAGTTTTGAAAATATTTTTGATCCCCCCAAAATATAAATTTTTAACAGATTAACCAGTTTAGCATCAGATATATATAAGAAAAAATGAAAATTTAAAATAACATGCTAATAGGTATTTTTAAACCTAATGATACAAGTATAAAAACTAGAAACAAGAGTAAAATTAATTTTTGATCAATTTTTTTTAATATTTAAATTTTTTTTAAATATTTTCATTTCAATTAAACATGTAGAGATTTAATAGACTTCCAAATTGTGGGTATAAACATTAGAGCAAACTGACACACTAACTTGACTTCACAATCTAAACATAAAAACAAACGCACAAACATGATAAAAAAAATACATGGTAACGATTTCTGAAATTTAAATTTAAGATCTAATTTAGTAAGATTTTTCTCTTTTCAAAAGACATAGAATTAAGTAAAGTTCTAAACTAACTAATTAACAAAACTCGCAATAATTACTACCCTAGAATTTTAAAAACAAAATATTAACTAACACAAACATCACAACAATAATAAAATATAAAATCCAAAACACAACACATAGTCCAAATCAACACACAGATGCAAATGTAACAATACCAAGACAACATAGTCCTCAACATAATACAAGCATAAAAATGAAGTTCTCTTAGTCCTGCTCCCCATCTTCTGAATCCCCACTATACAACTTTTCTACGTGCTCATAATCATGATATTGAGGATATGGAGGAAATTACACTCCTGGGTCACCTCTAATTAGGCTCTCCAGAGACGAGTGGAATTTCTCTTCATAATCACTCTTTCTCCTACTATTCCTATCAGTATGATCTGCAAAACGCTTTAAATTCTGAATTTTTTCAGCGGTAAAGTTAATATTGTCCATCATCTTCTGTAATAATTGATCTCGGGTCTCAATAGACTCACCTCTAGATGTAGAAGCACACGAGGTAGATGGTCTACAAGTAGAAGTAGCAGAGGTAGAAGAAGTAGATGCTTCCATTCCATAGCTCTTAGAAAATCCTCTTCTCCAGCCAAAAATAGAATACTCAGAATAATTCTTCACATATATCTTCGTGATGGGCTTTAGAGGTAACAATACTTCTTCTTAGCTATCATATTTAACTCTAGCCTGGTCACACAAAGAAAAGATCAAGGAAGAAAATCCCAGATCTGCAGTAATAACAGTAGTGGCAGAACTGATGATAGTTTGATAGATCAAAGCTCCAATGTTGATGAGCTTTCCTTCCTGAATACAATTATTTAACGTCGCTCTCTCTCTCTGGTAATTTCACTGAGATGATTTGTTGGAAGCAAACAAGCAGAAATAAAGTAGTGTCAGGCCTATGAAGGTGTATATAACTTTGAAGTTGGGAATTTGACTCTCCTTTCATTAGTGATTTGTCAGATCCCTCTTTCAACAGTCAAGAAAGAAATAATATTGTCTAGCTCTGCTTCAGTCGGACTATAATTTGCAAAAAAACATAAGGTATCAGGTGGTATATGATAGAACAAGTTGATTACCTTCGATGAAAAAGGTACCAACAATACTCGAACCATGACTATCATCTTCAGCCTCAAGGAAATTTGCATAGAACTCCCTAACAACAGAAATAACTACCATAGCAAAGAAACAACAGAATCGTTCCCACTGTTAGCAAACGATCAAATCTTCTACGCCTCCACTTAGATTCCTAAAACACTGCTCCTGAATCAGTTTTTGTGATTAAAACACATCACTGTACTGATCTTGAGCCTCCTAACTAATAAATTTACTCTAATTGAAAGGGCTCTTTCCTTTTCGTCTCTTCATTCTTTGTGTCATTTTACAAAATTTATAAATTCCAAAAATAACTTCAAAAATCAAGTATAAATTACTAAACTAAACTTCCAAAAGCATAAACTACACTTCCCATGCAATTTCCATAGATTTTTCCTCACTTTTCACCCTGAATAGTAAATTTTTGAATTTCTCCAACTGTGCTCCAAATACATGGTGAAAATCAAAAATTTTTGCATAAAGTAAAGCTCTTACCTCAAGGAACATGGATCTAGTAAATTTCACTTGATTCCACCAAGAAATCTGCATTTTATAAGTGTCTTAGCCTTCCAAAATCGTGAACTCGAGAGGTTGAAGGTGACGGTGGCATTAAAAATGGTGATTTTTGAGCTGAAATTTTACTTTTAAGTGTTGTGAACCAGTTTTTGTGAACTGACACTTAAGCGCGAATAAGTGGCTCATAGGTGTCTGCCTCTTAAGTTGGCTCAAGCTTAAGCACAAGATGTGGCACTTTGGCACTAGTGCACGATTTTAAAAATTTTAAATTAAAGTAAAATGCTCTATTTACCTAAGTAAACCACCCCTAAATGGTCTCATAGCACTTAAATGACTATTTTCAACTTCCTATAACTCTCCTTTCTCTCAAAATTCTCCATAATAACTATTTCAATTTGAGGCTAAAAATAAAACAAATTTTCACACAAACAAACTTATAGTAATTCACAAATGAGTATAAATACAATTAACACTTAATTCTCACTCTAAATAGTCTCGGATGAAAAACTTTCCTAAATACAAACACTTAACACTCATATCACAATTAAACTCATAAAAAGTCATAAACACTAAAAACAAATACTAACATGAAAACAAAATGACTCCAAACAAATAAAATCAAACATAAAACTTAATTTCACTCTTCATTTGATGGGACAAACTCATGTCTTTCATTAGTCTCTCCTGGGGCAATCAAAATATAAAGTTGATAAAATGGGCGGTGGTGACGTGCTCTGATACAATCTTCTTCAATCCACTTTTTCTTAAAAAAACATCTCATTGTTCTCTTCCTCTATATAACTAGTGTGGCTAAATTATATTTTCAATTACCATCCAATATGTTAGAGATTTGCATGAATCTCCAAAACATTGATCTCCAGTAAAGATATGGTATTTTCAATTTTGTTGATCTTCATTGATATCCCTTCAATACTAACGGCTAAAAAACCGTTATACATCTCTTGTGCACTTTGACTAATGAATTTATTCCTCATGGTCTCTTCCTTCTTCTTCAAATTCATCTCCCATGAAGACATCATCTCAAAATCTCTCTCTCTCACTCTTAAACTATTAGGGCTAGAAATGATCAGGGGTGAAATTCCTTCATAAACCTTCTATTTATAGGCCTAAATCTTTCTAATAACTCCTAGGCACATTTAGAAACTGCCTAAGCACATTTTTGCAAACTAATTCCCAATTAAACCTTCTAGAATCCGAATTTTTTACATGTGTTAAAACTGTCGCGCTTAAGCGCCGGATCTGGTGCTTAAACTCCAGTGCAAATTTTTGCACTAGTCAAACTAACGTCAAATTCTCATTCTAACATGTTTAGGTCACTAAATAGTGTCTTTAAATCAATACTAACACATAATAGTCTCAAAAATACTACCCCAATTTTCTTAATCACATATAAAATAATAATCAAAACAAAAACACACTGATAACTAGTGCCTCCCATAAAGCACTTAGTTTTACGTCATCAGCTCTGCGTAACCAGTGCTTATTCTGGTTGACCCAACATCATTCAATCACTAAACTTATGCTGATCCCCTATAAAATAAGGTTTCAATCTATGACCATTAACTTTAAATATCTTCTCTGACTTAGGATCTTTAATATCCACAACTCTATAAGGACAAGCTTTTATCACAATAAATGGGTCCATCGACCTTAATTTATGTTTGAATGGAAATAATCTTAATCTTGCATTATATAGCAAAACTTGTTGCCCTTGCTGAAAATTTTTAGTAAGAATCCTTCAATCATGCTACATCTCTATCTTTTCTTTGTAAATCTTACCACTCTCATAAGATTCATTCTTTATCCCTTCAAGCTCATTTAATTGTAGTAATACTTTCTTACCAGCATCTTTCAAATTATAATTGAACTCTTTAATCGCTCAATATGCTTTAAGCTCAAGTTCAACTGGTAAATGACAAGCTTTCCTAAATATTAGCCTATATGAGCACATTCCTATAGGAGTTCTGTATGTAGTCCTATAAGCCCCAAAATCATAGTCAAGTTTGACTGACCAATCCGTTTTTGTTGGATTCACAGATTTTTCCATAATTCTTTTAATTTTCTGATTGGATAATTCAACCAAACCACTTATTTGAGGATGATAAGCAGTAGCAATCCTATAATTTATATGATATTTCTTTAATAACATTTCCATTATGGAATTTCTTAAATGACTTCCCCAATCAGTAATGATAACTCTTGGCATCCAAAATCTACAAAATATTTTCATTTTAAAAAATTTTGCAACACTTTGAGCATCACATCAAGGTGAAGCAACAACTTCGATCTATTTGGATACATAGTCCACTGCTAACAGAATATATAAATTTCTAAAAGATGGTTTAAATGGTCCCATGAAATATAATCCTCAAACATCAAATATTTCAACTTCTAGCATATAGTTGAGGGGCATCTCATTTCTTCTAGAAATATTGCATACTCTTTGACATATATCACAAGTTTTTATATAAGCATTAACATCTCTAAAAATTGTAGGCCAATAGAATCCAGATTGCAAAATTTTATATGTTGTTTTATTAACACCAAAATATACCCAAAAATTAGATTTATTACATTTTTGGATAATCTCATAAGTTACTTCTAGTGGTACAACATCTTCGAATAATCAGATCCTTTCTTTGTTTATATAAAAATGGGTCATCCCAAAAATAAGCCTTAGCTTCAGAAATAAATTTCCTGTTCTGTTGTTATGTCATTTCATAGGGTATAATATCACTAACAATAAAGTCCACAATATCGGCCTACCACGGAACACACCACACATTAATAGTGAACAATTTTTCATGTGGAAAATGTTCATTAATCTCTTTTTCAAAATAGAGTGGTTTTTCTTATTCAAGCCTAGACAAATGATCAGCAAGTTTATTTTCAATCCCCTTCCGATCTTTTTTTTCAAAATCAAATTCCGTAAAAGAAGAATCCATCTTATAAGTCTCGGTTTAGTATCCTTCTTTTTCATTAAGTACTTAGTAGCAAAGAAGAATCCATCTTATAAGTCTAGGTTTAACATCCTTCTTTTTCATTAAATACTTAATAACAGAATGATATGTATGCACTATACAATAAGTTCCAATTAAATATGATCTAAATTTATCAAAAGTAAATATATTAGTAATAACTCTTTTCTAGTTGTTGTATAACTGATTTGAGTTTCATTAAGAGTTTTACTAGCATAGTAAATAACTTTGAACATTTTTTCATATCTTTGTCCTAAAACAGTTCTAATAGCATAATCACTAGCATCACACATCAATTCAAAAGGTTTTCCCCAGTATGGTGAAACTATAATTGGTGCACTGATTAAATTTTCTTTTAATAACTTAAAAGTTTTAAGGCATTCCTCATCAAAACTGAAAATTGCCTCTTTCTCCAGTAAATGGCATAAAGGCTTAGCAATATGTAAAAAGTCTTTAATATATCGCTTGTAGAATCCACCATGTCCTAAAAAACTCTTAATTTCCCTTACATTTGTTGGATAAGGTAAATTAAAGATCAGTTAAATTTTAGCAGGATCTACTTTCATACTATTTTATGATATTTGATGACCTAATACAATTCTTCCTACTACCATAAAATGACATTTTTCCCAATTAAGGTCTAAATTTATTTCTTCACAGCACTTAAGAACTTTGGATAAATGTTCTAAACATGAGTCAAATGAAGTTCCAAACACTAAAAATACATCCATAAATACTTCAATCCCTTTTTCAATTAAATCACAAAAAATTGCCATCATACATCTTTGAAATGTAGCAGGGGCGTTACATAAACAAACGGGCATTCTTCTAAAAGAAAAAGTACCATAAAGACTGATAAAAGTTATTTTCTCTTGATCCTCAGGAGATATTTGAATTTGGTGACAACCAGTATATTCGTTCATAAAATAAAAGTATTTATGCTCAGCTAGCTATCCAGCTTTTGGTCTAGAAAGGGTAATGGAAAATGATATTTCCTAGTAGCAAGATTTAATTTTTAATAATCAATGCATATTCGCCACCCTGTAACTTGTCTAGTAGATATTAATTCATTATGTTCAATCATAGTTACAATTACTCCTCCTTTCTTAGGAATGTAGTGAATTGGACTAACTCATGCACTATCTAAAATTGGTAGATAATCCCAGCATCTAACCACTTTAAAATTTCTTTCTTTACAAATTCTTTCATAACACGATTCTGTCTGCTTTGAGGATCAACCTTGAGTTTACAGTTCTCTTCCATATGAATTCTATGCATAGAAATTGAAAGACTGATTTCTTTAATATCAACAATTGTCCATCCAAGGCTTTCTTAAAATTTTTAAGAATTTTCATCAACCTTTCTTCTTCTTCCATCATTATTTTTTAGGAAATTATAACTAGTAAAGTAGAGGAAACTCCTAAAAAGAGATATTTTAAATGATTAGGAAGTAAATTCAACTCAAGTTCTAGAGGTTTTTTAATAGATAGACAAAATGATTTATATTTTTTTATTGTGTCCAACATTTCAAAACTTTCTCGAAAATAGTTTGAATCTTCCTTAAAAAGATTTTCACATTGATCTAATTCCTCTTATTGCTCATGTTCTGAATCTTTTTCTTCAGATTTTTCTTCATAAGTAGTTCTCAAATGACATTCACTTAGATATCTTATAACATCCATTCTAAAACAATCATCATCTTTACCTTTTGCAGGTATTTCATTGATCTTGAATTGTTAAAAGTTACAGTTTGATCATTGACGCGCATTGTTAATTTCCCTTTGTACACATTTATCATTGCTCTTCCCGTGGCTAGGAAAGGTCTCCCTAAAATTGTAGGTATCTTTTTATCTTCTTCCATATCTAGTACAATTAAATCAACAAGAAAGATAATTTGATCCACTTTCACTAGGATATCTTCTATAACTTCTTTAGGGTATGTTATCAAATGAACTGCTAACTGCAGAGTTACAGTAATAGAGGTTATTTCTTCTAATCCCAATCTTTTAAATATTGATAATGGAATAAGGTTAGTGCTTGCACCTAAAACACATAAAGCTTTCCCATAAATTTTGTCTCCTATTGCACATGGAATTGTAAAGCTACCAGAATCTTTCGGTTTTTCAGGAAGCTTCTTCTGAATTATAGCACTGCACTCTTCATGAAGTGCAACAGTCTCATTATCTTCAAACTTTCTTTTCCTATTGAGAATATCCTTCATAAATTTTACATAGATTGGCATTTGTTCTAATGCTTCAGTAAAATAGAATATTGATTGTTGGCTTCTTAAATATTTTCAAAAATTTTGAAAATTGCTTATCCAACTTCTACTGACGAAGTCTCTGAGGAAATGGAGGTGGTAGTTTTACTAAATCAATTTTTAGTTGATAAATAGGTCTCTCAAAATTTTTTGGAGCGTCTTCTTTTGATTCTTTAATTTCTTCTCTCTCTACCTCAATTTATTTTTGAGCCCTACCTCCCAACTCTCTTTCGCTTCTAAGTTGAACGGCTTTTACTTTCTCTTTATTCTAGTCTTTTAGATTTGATTCAGTATTACTAGAAAATATTTTTAATTGTAGCTCTTTGACTTTGTAATTGATTTTCCATTTGTAATACCACTTCTTCTATAGATAACTTCTTCTCCTTAAGTATTACTGTTGAAACCTAGAGGATAAGTAGATCTATAATTATTATTCCCTTGGTTGTTACAGTTTCCCTATAGATTTCCTTGGTTGTTCCCCCATTGCTGATTATAATCACTCGAATTGTTATTCCACTTAATGTTGGGACGGTTCTTTCAACCTGAGTTATAATAATTTGAATATGGGTTGTTCTGCTTATTTATTATGGCATTCAAATATTCTAATGATGCTAGAGAATCTATTATTTGACCTATATCAATTCACTTCAATCTTGAAAAGCGATTAAGAAAAATTCATTCTAAATTGGTCTAACATCCTTGACATTGCAGCAACTTGATTTGCTAACATGGTAAATGCATTAGTTTCATGAATATTGGCTGCATTCTTAGAATTCACCTTCTCAGAAGGACATTGAAAATTTTTGGCAGACATTTCTTCAATTAAAGCATAAACGTCATGAAATGGTTTTGACATCAATGAACCACCAACAACAACATTGATAATTAATCTAAGAGATACACTAATCCATCATAAAAAGTTTGAATTATTAACCAGTCTGGTATAGCATGGTGTGGAAACTTTCTTAAAAGTTCTTTAAATTCTTCCCATGCTTCATAAATAGATTCCCCTTCAAACTGATTAAAAGATGTAATATCATTTCTAAGCTCCACAGTTTTTTTTGGTGGAAAATATTTTACAAGGAATTTTTGTGCTAAATCACCCCAAGTTCTGATAGATCAAGCTGCTAATGAATTCAACTGCATCTTAGCTTTATCCCTGAGTGAGAAAGGAAATAACCTAAGTCTTATGGCATCATCTAATACACCATAGTATTTAAATGTAGCGCACAATTCTAGAAAATTGGCAAGATGTAAATTTGGATCTTCAGTTGGTGATCCCCCAAACTGATTATTTGATATCATTTGGATAATAATAGGTTTAAGCTCAAATAAATTAGCCACTATAGTAGGTTTTTGATTACTACAATGAAGTTCATCTAAAGTAGGGATGGACAAATGAATTAGCCACTACAGTAAGTTTTTGAATACTGCAATGAAGTTCATCAACAGTAGGGTTGACATAATTTCTTAAAGGTCTAAACTCTTGATGAATTTTAGCATTTTGATCATTTTGGTTTGCCATTTCTGAATTTTTTTAGATTTTTCAAGATTTTTATTTTTTTTGATTTTTTTTATTTTTCTAACAGCTCAATCTAATTCAGAATCATAGAGCACTAGTCCTTCAGAACCTAAACTACGCATACACTAACATATAACAAAATAAAACTAAATATACATAAAATAAGATACAATAACTTTTAAAATTTAAATAAGATTTTCTAAAAATATAAATTTACTTTTAAAATCAATTTCTCTCCAACGACGGTGCCAAAAACTTAATCTCAAATACTGCTTATACACAACTATATAAAAATAATTATGATTATATTTTTCACTTATATTTCCTTATTTTGCAACAAAACCAAAAAGTTGATCCTGAAGAAAATAAGAATTTAACTTTTAATTTATATATATTGGGATACTACCCAAGTATACGTATCATTATCAAGTAATATAGAACTTTTTGATTAATATTTGAATATCGAGCCCACAGAGAGATTATGCAATATGCACTTTTAGAAACTTTCTATTTTTAAAAAGACAATTATTTAAACTAAAGAAGATTTTTCAGTAATGAAAGTTTAAATATTTTTGGTATTTTCAATATTTTGACAAAATAATAACAATTTAAAAAGATAACTAGAGTATTTGTATAAGAAAAGCACTAAATATGAAAATATCTTTCTTCTTATCTTGAATCAGTAATAAGTAGTAGGAATTCTGTTGTAGAAGTATGCAAATTGTGTTGTGTCAAATAAGAGCAATCATATTATTTACCCTTACTAGAGATGCTATAAAGAACATTGGCTAATTTAAAGTTTGAATGGTTCTAAAAACCGGCTATGCAGGGAAGATACTAGCTCTCACTCTACAGTTCCCTCAATTCCCTCCACCTAGGGCCTAACATCTCGTATCATAACCTAAAACAATAAACCAAGTTGGAAGCTCTAACCTTTCAAGTGACGTCTACACTCTTCAATGAATATTTCCCTATTTATTTGCACTCAATCATATGAACTACATTCTCATTCACACAACCTCATGTGATTCTTTCAGNAGTAAATGAAGTACATGGATTTAAATCATCACAACTTCTTCCAACATTAAAGATCAATACTCTCCATAAATTTCATCCAACACAAATTGATTATCATTTTAAGAAGAAAGATAAAGAAAACTACTCATAATCCATGGAGAAAATAAAACCACACTTTCGTTTAAAAGTAGAAAACATTTTCAAACCAGCAACAAGTCTCAATTAAAACCAAAAGTAGGCTAAAATAAAAGATAAAAACTTATCTCAAGTTCTCCACCAAACTCTTGAAGTTCCCTTGAATCTCTTCTCTCTTACAACACTCTTAATATAACTAAAATAAAAAGGATAAATATGTGGTGCCTGAAAATCTCTCCGACTAACTCCCCAATTTTAGAACTTTCAAAACTTTCCCAGTACTTTCATGACTCCTTTTCAAAGTCTCAATCTGCCTTCTTTTATAATTCTCCAAAAGATGCTTTGGTATCTCTTCAAAATATGTCTTGATTAGATGTATTTCCCTGATGCATCCTTTCACAATAATTTTTATCCATGGTGGTTGTAACCACCTATTAAGCCAATAGGTGCCTCAAAAACCTCTTCA
Organism: Phalaenopsis hybrid cultivar; assembly: GCA_002079205.1. Taxonomy (NCBI): domain Eukaryota; kingdom Viridiplantae; phylum Streptophyta; class Magnoliopsida; order Asparagales; family Orchidaceae; genus Phalaenopsis; species Phalaenopsis hybrid cultivar. The sequence continues at coordinate 218,644 of JXCR01146892.1, read as the reverse complement.
AAATTCACAAATATAGAATTTACTCATCTAATAATTGCCACTGATGCTTAAGCGTGGGGCCTCTGGCTCTTAGGCGCAGCCTTCTCTGTTTACCCGACACTTAAGCGTCGGATCTAGAGCTTAAGCGCCGAAACACTTTTGCACATTTTTCACCTATTTGCTCCAAATTTGATCCTTGTTCAATCCTATAAGCATTTTTAACCTTTTTACCTATACCTGAAAGAAAAACACAAAAATACCATCCAATAAAGCGCAATATCTCAAAAATAGGTATAAAAATGTGTCTAAAACCACGATATATTTTAGGCGTATCAAAATCTCCCAAACCTAAAATGTTACTTGTCCTCAAGTGACACTTCAATCTTTTAGAAACTAAATATGTATGATATGATTATGAGTTTCTTTAGGAATTACTAAAATTTCGATTTAGAAATATAGTAGTCCAATTTAGAAAAAAATATTCTATAAATGAGATCAACTTAAAGTTTATAAATTTTTAATGTTAAGAAAGATGAAAATATGAGTTCTTATCTAAGTCAAAAATATTATTATTTTTCCAAATTTAGAATTTAGGTCTTTTATTATTTCCATATAAAAATTTTTATTACGAATAATTTTACTTACTATATTATATCTATATGCTTAAGATTTTCTCACGTCTTATACATTAAAAAAATCAAATGTAGAACCAATTTTTGATTAGGCACTAATCCTCAAGCTTCTCCTCGCTCACTTTTCTTCTTCTTGTTTTTCTTTCTTTTTCTTTTTCCTTTTTTTTAGGAAAGGATTACTATATCTCGAAAGACTTTTAATAATTTTGAATTCTACTTTTCCTTTCCTAAAGCAAAGTCTTGATACAAAACTTTTACATATAAATGTAATAATAGCTTTAAAAATTATTTTTAATAAAAAATTTTAAGCATTAAAAATAAAGTCTAAATTTCTAAAATTTTCAAAAGTAAAATGTTTCTTACTAAAGATAGTTACTTATATTAATCATTTTCTACACAAAAAACTTTTAACTTAAAGTTTTTCTTCATTACTCAAAATTTCAACTAAATTCTCTTACTAATTTCAAAAATCAAATTTTACTTCCCTAATATAACTTCATATATGTCGGCACTATTTTAGTTGAGGGAGTTACCCGTAAAAAGCTCTCAGTCACCTGAATCAAATTCCCGTCGCACACTCTAGAAGAACATTTTAATTTACATATGTATATATAGTTTAGAAGAATAAGAAATCAAACTTACCCATATTTTTCATAGTTTAAATGAAAGATCACTGTACCTCAAACCCTGTATATATCTCAAAGGATAAACATAAGACTTGAGGATGAGGCTTGATCAAATAAACTAAGAACTATATGACATCTATTTGGTCTGCAAAACCGTTACATTTGTCAGTAATTTCCCTATTTAATATGAAGAGTTAAATAGGGTTTATATTAAGCTGGATTCATACAAGCTTCCTATAAGAGCAAGCCCCTATAGTTAATTACATCTTAGATAACCGACTTCACCTAAGAAAACACACGATTAAAATCATGAAGTATTATCTTCAAGGAGGTCAAAGGATAGGACTTTTCAACGATAACGAACAAAGAGGTGTGAAAAAAAATTTGTTCAACTTTGGAACATTTATTATAGAATCAAAAGGATAAAGAACTAGGGGATGTCATAGCTGTGAAGGAGAACCTTGGTGACTTCCCAGTCCATCCTATTATTTGGCTTCAGTTTTGAGGTGAAATTTATTTAGGTTTTTCATTCAGCCAATTTTATTTGTTAGGGCTTACATTCGTGTGAAACGATCACACAAATAGGATGGAAGATGTGATGATTTATGTTGTGATAAATGAAAACCTCGGAAACCTAAGACGAGTTAGGGCTTATATTGTACAGTAAAGATGTACAAAGGCGTAAAGAGAAGTTGAGGATTTAAGTTACAAAAGAAGATAACCTCAAAATACTATGACTTTGATTGTTTAATTCTGAGGAAGGAATGGTTTAGCTGGGGAAGATAAGTTTTGCAGTTGAAGATGGTCGTCCTGCCCACCATGCTAGCTTCAAGTTTCTTGTCAAGATGACTTTAGTTTTCTAGGGTGTCAAGTTATGATGTTAAATCAGATGGCTCTATTGTTGAAGTTCTTTAAAAAATTTATGGGGGCATGTTAAAGTTGATTAGAGCGACACCAGTTAGGATCCTACGGTTCCCTCAATCTGGTACCACTATTTTCTATCAATTTTACTTAGTTCAAATGAATTTATTAAACTCAACTTAAGGAGTTCCATTCTTTAATTTAGACAGTGGGAAGCCTCGTTAGCAGTCGTAGGTTACTTCCTTCTAGGGATTCCCAATCATCCGATAGAGACATCTTAATTTAGTTGCAATTGTTGTTTTGTGTGATGTTTGTGAATAAATTTTGAGTTGTGTTATATTTTAAATGTTGTGGAGGTGAATTTAACCTTGGTTGATTTTAGTTTTAGTTTTGGTTTTACGGCTTTCCTAGTAGTTTTGGTTTTCATGCAGGGTGACATCTTTGTTTAACAAATAAGTTTATAAGCATGAAAGTACAATATGGAAAGTATAGAAAAAGGATGGTACTGTAAACTGTAAAAGCGTATCTAACTAGTCTTCTTCTTCCACGCTTGAAACTCAAAATGCATCTAAGGGCATTTTATATGAAGTGAGAAAAATAAGGTTTTGGTGATCTATCAACTCCTAACNAGAATCCATGAAAAAAATAAAACCACACTTTAGTTTAAAAGTAGAAATCATTGTCAAACCAACAACAAGTCTTAGTTAAAACCAAAAGTAGTGTCAAATCAAAAAGATAAAAACTTATCTCAAGTTCTCCCCTAAACTCTTGAAGTTCCTTTGAATCTCTTCTCTTTACAATCACTCAAAAAAAAAAANTATCATTGTAAGAAGAAAGATAAAGAAAACTACTCAAAATCCATGGAGAAAACAAAACCACACTTTAGTTTAGACATATAAATTATTGTCAAACCAACAACAAGTCTCAATTAAAACCAAAAGTAGTCTAAAAGCAAAAGATAGAAACTTATCTCAAGTCCTCTACCAAACTCTTGAAGTTTCTTTGAATCTCTTATCTTTTACAACACACTCAATATAAAACTAAAACAAAAAAGAAAAAAATAGATATGTGGTGCTTGAAAATCTCTCCGAACTAACTCCCCAATTCAAGAACTTTCAATACTTTCTCTTTTCAAGCACACTTTCAAAAACTCAATCTTCATTCTTTTATAAATCTCTAAAAGGAGCCTTAGTATCTCTTTAAAATATGTCTTGATTTGATGTACTTCTTCAAGAGATGCCTCCTTTTGCAATAATTTTTGTCCATGGTGGTTGTAACCACCTATTAAGTCAATGGGTGCCTCAAAAACATCTTCAAATTTCACAAAAACCAAATTTACTCATCCAATAATTGTCACTGGTGCTGAAGCGCGAGGCCTCTCGCGCTTAGGCATGACCTTCTTTGTTTAACTGGTACTTAAGCGTCGGATCTTGCACTTAGTTAGCAAAACACTTTTGCACATTTTAACCTATTTGCTCCAAATTTGATCCTTTTTCACTCCTTTAAGCATTTTTCACTTTTTTACCTGTTCCTGAAACTTTTTTACCTATACCTGAAAGAAAAATACACAAACACTTTCCATTAAAGCACAATATCTAAAAAATAGGTATAAAAATGTGTCTAAAAATATTATATATTTTAGGTGTATCCATAACCTACAATTGGTGTGTCTAACAGTAGGGTCCGAGCATGTAGGCAGAGGTGACAAGAGAGAATCTTAGTTTTTTAATAATAGGATACCTAATCTTTTCATGCCTTAGAACTCAATTGTTGTAATAAACAGAAATTTTTTTTCTCTATTCTTTGTTTACTAACATTCAGATGACTACCTCGAGTCCAACTCCAAGTTATAAAAAGAGTTCTTCGGTTGGCCTCAAATTATAGAGCAGTGGCGGTGAAGCTAGTAAAACTTTGATCATTTTGAATGCTTCCTTGCGTTTGGTAGTCCACTCAAAAATTTTTATTTTTCATAGATTTATGAAAAATGCAACACAATTGTTGCCTAATTTGGAGATGAATCTGTTAAGACCCGTTATTCATCAAGCCAGACTTTGTACCTCCTTCATGTTCCTGGGAGAAGGCATGTTCAACAACGCTTGCACTTTTCTGGGTTGGTCCTCATTACTTCAGTTGTCAAAAGATAACTTAAAGAATTTTTCAGTCAAGTCTTCAAAGATGCATTTTAGGGGAGTTAAATTTCATATTAAATTTTCCAAGTGTTTTAAATATTTATGTTAGATATTTTTTTTTGTGTTGTTTGACCATTTCTTTTTTTACCAACACATCATCTAAATACTTCACAACATTTATTACTTTCTATTTTGTGAAAACATCATCCATCATTTATTGGTAAATAGCCCCAACATTCTTAAGTTTGAAGCACATTACATTATAATAGTACACTCCCTCACATGGGAAAAAGACCATTTTATCAACATCTGTAAGGTGCATCATGATTTGATGGTAAACGAATAAATCATTCTAGAAGCTCATTACGGAGTGCATGAATATCAATTCCACGAACATGTTGATCCTTTATAGTGGATAAATGCTTTTCGGGTAGGCAACATTTAAGTTTTAGAAGTCAACCCACATTTGTCTTTTCTTTTTGGGCTTTAGCACCATAACCACATTGGATACCCATGCCAGGTATTAAACCTCATGAATATAGTCTGGTTCCATTAGTTTCTTTACTTCTTTAAGGATCGGTTTGTCCAAGGTAGCGATTGATGCCCTTAACTTCTGCTTCACCAATTGGACCAAAGGATTAACATTCAGTCAATGACATGAGACATTAATCGAATCTTCTGGGTTTTTCACGCCAGACCAAAAAAATACATCCTAATTCTTCTTGAGGGTGTGGATGAAAGTAGCTTTGGAATAAAAAAATCCCGCTAATAAGAAAAAAAATTATTCATCTCATCATCAGTAGCGGGTTTTTTGGACAGTGGTTTCGCTGGTCTCGAGGCTGCACTCTCATTGGTTTTGTAGGTCAATTGGCCCTTGATTGATGCTTGTTGTTAGTTGGAGGAAGCATGTCCTCAAATGCTCTAGATCTCCTTAAATGGTAATTATCTCTATGTCCGTTGAGAAATTTATAGACACATGTTTGATGGAGGTTACCACGTGGAAGTTTTTCAGCAACAATTTATTGAAGATTGCATTGCATCTGGCAGCAATTCAACAAAACAAAATCTTTAGTCCTTGTGAATTGCTTGTCCTTGTTTCCCAGTGTTATTTTCAAAGCTATCACACTGAGGGCCTCTTTCCTTTCCCATGAGAAACAATATAGTGGTCCATAAGGTGTGGCCATCTATTTTGTCTCCAGATTAAGCTTGAAAGAGACAACTTTGAACAAAATATTTACTGTGCTCCCAATGTTGATGAGGATATTTCCTACTTAGTAATCTTTAATGAAACTTGTAATGATAATTGTGCATTATATGGGTTACCTTTTATCGATAAGTCTTTGACGGTGAACATGAAGGGGGCAATGTATCACCCACCATGGGATGAGAGCAGTGTCACACGTCTCTCCTAAACAGATCCTCTATAAACCTGATCACTAAGAAAAATTTTAACCTCCTTCAAGTATTGCTAATTTAATTCCTGTGATTTGGATGGTGTACGCCCAAACAGGTTCATCAGATGTTTTGTATGTTGGATCTTCTGCTACTTGCAAGTGGTTTCTCATGTGGCTACTAATTCTTCTAGTTTTCCAGCATTGATCAAGTCTTCAACAAGGCTTATGAGGTGTCTGCAGAATTCTATGTCATGTTCATGGTCCATGTGCTAAGCACAAAACTTTTTTGGATTTTGGGTTGAACTTAAAGCACTTTTTGGTTGAGGTTTTTTTAAATAATCTTTATCTTAGATTGTATCAACTAGTTTGGCCATCAAATGTCTCAGTTGACTCATTTTCGGGTGGCTCTTGCTATGTCGTCCATGGTTTTTTATAGTGGATTGGTTGTTGATTATAATATCAAAACAAATCATCTTGGTTGTTACTTTTAGTGTTACCTTTATTTTCTTAGTGTGGTTGGATATTTTCATAACTAGGCTGAGTAGAGGGAGAGGACCATCATTTGCTCTTTGACCATAGTCTATCGATGCTTGCTTCTATGACTGGGAGTCAGTGACTTCTACCTACACCTTTTCTTACCAATTGTTAAGGACGCACTATTTTTCTATGATGTTGTAGTTGGCCATCTCTATTAACTGGGCTAGAGAGTCTGGTTCATACAGGCTTAAGAAGTACTTGAAATATTCTCTTTCCAGTCCCTTCATCATGGTATTTTGTATGTTCAGAGGTTCTAAGTTATGTATTTCCAGTATTTCCTAATCGAACCTCGCAATATATGAGCGTGGAGTCTCTCTTTCCTTCTTCTTGATCTGCTAGAGAGCTTCGGATTTCTTTCGTTGCTTTTGTGCATTGGCAAAGCGGGCCACGAACATCCCCTTAAACTTGATGAAAGATGAGAAAATTTCTACCGTGACAGAGTTGAACCTCCTAAGGGCCAACCCCTCAATGTGGTGAGGAACAAACGACACTTGAGTGGATTAGTGATCTTTAATATACCTGAAGATGACTCGAAAGTAGCCACATGATCAGTTTGGTTGGTGAGACCCTTATATGAATCATAAATGGGTGTTTTGATCTTTTTTGGAAGTTCGTCCTCTGACATTTGTTGAGAACATATGTTTTCGGCTTAACGTAGAGTTCTAGTTTGAACGATGCAATGTATTTTTACTAGGGTTGACCAAACATTATCTTGGAAATGGGAATCCTCAACCCTTTCATCCTTTGTTTAGGATTTTTGACCGTTGGGCAGCTGTCCATCTCATCTGTCGTTAAGGGTGTTGTGTCATCCCGACTATCGGGCTCTTGATGAGTTTATTCCTGGGGTTTCTGACTTTGTGGATTTTGGCTTCCTTTTCAGAGCTTCTTGATAGGTTCCTAGCATTTTCTCTCTTTACATACATCGATTATTCTTTCATCTCCATCACTTGTTGTCACACAATCTCCCTTGTGTTATCTGCATCTAGTATTTAACTCCGTGTGAATTCTTGAGCTGCAGATTTTTCGCTGCATTGCTCTCGTCTTCTTGTTGGTGTCTTGATTCAATGTTCATTGCACCTCATTGGATGTTGAATCTTAAAGTGTTTGGGGAATCACACCAAATGTATGAAGCATAAAAGAGGGGAATTTGAGGGGAAGAGGAAGAGATTAGTAAAAATGTGAGCATCTATAACCTTTTCTAATGAATTGACCTCTTATTTATAAATAAATGAAAGACCTATAATACATAAATACATCTAAGACCCCCTTCTATACAAAGAAGCCCAGGGATATTAAGGTTATTTGTATCATATATAAATATATTAAAAAAAGAATTTATTGGTCGAACATGATGTCCTTCAATCGTGTGTTCAGGTTCTTTCATTTAATGATGACAGACCAAATCGCATGGGCATGATATAAAGACCTCTAAACTAAGCTTTTCCATGGTTTTGCTTCGGTCTTCGGCCCACCTTCCTCATTCATTTGGTGTAGAATTGTCCTTTGTTTGGCCTGTTGTTGAACTGTCTTTCATTTGGCCCGTTATGTTGACTGGCTTGCTTACTAAAGGGACTGAATTATCTGAGCTTTGAGACAATTTTCTCTTGGCTTGGTATAATTTTTTACTCCAATAATGTAAATCTGTGCGGCCTTCAGAAGTTCTGTTACGTTGTTACTAATGATGGCATATGGGAATGCGGTGGATAAGCAGTTGGTGATGGAGGAGGCTGAAATTCGGGCGAAAAAAGTGGATGTATTACAAGAGAGGGCGAGGACTGACCATAAGCTCTTTCTGCAAATGCTATTGAATGCATCGATAATCCACCCAGCGGTCGCAACATCACCAATATGCTTCAGTTAAGACAATGTGATTCACTGTTTTGATTTGCGGTTGTGGTAGTGGAGTGGGCTCTCGAGCTGCAAGTTTCGAATAGTTTGTTGTGTTGCGTATGTAAATCCCTCTATAATATATTATAAAGTTCGATGTTAAAATAAAAATTGATATAGACTACCTAGTTCTTATATTGATTTTTTGCATTTCTACTCACTCAACGCTATTTTAACTTAAAAAAAGTGGAATGAATAGATAAAATGACATATATTTAAAAAATTAAAAATTAAAAGTCAGATATGTAGACAGATAAGAATTGAATGATTTGTATGTAAATCTTCCATAAAATTAATTTCGGCTGTTTTCCTTTCGAATGGCTATTTCTGTTATTCCTAACTTGATTCTTCCTGTTCTCACTGGCATCTTGTCACTAATTAGGACAAAACGTTTGGAAGCAATGCTTTGAGCCAAGCTGGTTTGGTTACTTTAGGGACATCTTTTTTATTTTTTATTGCCGATTTCATACCCGATTTTAATATGATAAACAGATGCTTAAAGAAATAAATCAATATGCATATACGTATTACTTATTTATCTTTTTTCTGATTGACAGGCAGCACGAAGGTAATCATGGTCAAATTCTATTTTAGGATTGCCCTTTAACCAAAGTTAAGTGCATGATCTTGTTAAGTGTGCTCATACAAACGTGACATTATTCAGTGTGATTTTCAAGTATAAATTCTCAGTAATGTTAGTATTATCCAGTCAATCATAAAATTATTTTGACAAATATTTTTATTTTCACCATACAATGTTTATTTAAAGATATTCGTTAAGCAATGTAACAAAATATTCTTATTTTAATGTATTTTTAAAAAAAGCTGGGTAAAATTAATTTTCTACATTTTAAGAAAATTTAATTATTCTTTATAAATGCGGCTTTTGATAGCATGGCTAGGGTTGTAAATGAGCCGAACACGAGCGAGCTCAAGCATGGCTCGTGTTCGACTAGTTTATACTTCAAGCTCAAAAAGTGTGTTTGTGTTCATCTCCTTTGCTTAGCGAACCGAACACAAACAGTTCACAAACAAAGAATCATTTTGATAACTCTAATCACGTAATCATAAGATGTTAAGGATTGGGGCAAAATTTAAAAATTATTGTTTATATTAGAACATCATTCGAATCTAATTTAATAATTTTTATTATACTTTCTTAATTAAACAGTTAATTGNTTGAGCTTGAAACCTTGCCGGAAACCAGGACAGAACCCAATACACCTCCACAGTCCATCAAACACAAATTAAGTTCACCCACACCTTCACAACATTGAAAGAAGCTAAAGCCCCATCAAATCCCCCTTCCACAGAGCCTCTACCATAGCCCTAGAGCAACACATGAAATTGAGCTTGGTCGAATTCATACTTAGGCCTTACACCAAGACCAAGTACTCAATCCCTAGCCTCCTTGGACCCCAACGAATGTTCGACACCTCTGATCGAAGCTTCCCTTCTCAGAGTTAGCCTCCTTGGACCCCAATGAACGTGCCGAGCACCTCTGATCGAAGCTTCCCTTCTCAGAGCAAAGTATAAACTCTTCCTCCTCCCGAGCTTATTTTGATTCTCCATTTACTTAAACTTGATTTCATGGCATCTTAACCATATGGATGTGTTCGTCTCACTACAACGAACGTGCCGAGCACCTCTGATCGAAGCTTCTCTTCTCAGAGCAAAGGTATAAAACTCCTCCTCCTTCCGAGCTTATTTTGATTCTCCATTTACTTAGGCTTGATTTCATGGTATATTAACCGTATGGATGTGTTCATCTCACTTAGACGAGTCCATAAGATCAAACCCGAAGTGATTTGGTTGAGTCTAGGCTGAGATCTTAAAGTTTTAGAGTGGACGGGCATGGGATCATTCTATTGGGGACGATGACAGGGAGCCGTTCGATCAAGCATGTATCAAATGGATGGGGGAGATCAAGTCGGACAGCGCTTCGGGACATAAACAACGGGCTGAGTCAACAAGCTACGTGGACAGCGGCGTCCAACCAGAGCACGCCACGCATGCCTTCAGAGCTGCCTAGGATCTAGTCAGCACGCGCGTTTAAATAGATAAATAGGGCTTTTTATTATTTATTTAAATACCCTTAACTTAGAAAATTCATAACTTTGTGTAGAAAAATCAAAAAAATAAAATAAAAATTCCCTCTTGCTCAGTGAACAGAGGAGAACAATCTGGAATAAATTTCAAGTCCATTTGATGCATATTTTGTTTTTAATTAATTAAACACTGTTTGGGATTATTTGATTCTCCATGCATATTGGCACATCACCTTGGCTTGGAATTTTGGCATGTTATAGCTTCTATCAAGAGAAAAATCTTCTGATTTTTCTAATGTCAGAGGAGGTTTCTATATAGAGATCCATATTTTTCAATATCTTCCACATTATTTCCATAAAATAATAATGAAAATTAGCACATTGACTATAAAATTCTAAGAAAATTTTTGAAGGTCCACCATGACTAGAGAAACCTTTAAATAATTTCATGGGTCAAGTCATTTAAAATATCCTTAAATTTTATAAATACTAAATCACTAAAATAATTAATTTTGGAAAATATAAACATTTAAATGACTTGATTTTTCATCTCTACTGTGATTTATGATCCAAAGAACTCATCATAAGAATTTCAAAATATTTTGAGTTCATTTGATAACTTAAGTTGATTTTTAAAAATAAATACCACTTTTGACACTTTAAAATATTTTGAGTTCATTTGACACCTTAAGTTGATTTTTAAAGATAAATACCACTTTTAACACTTGAATGATTTTGAGTTCATTTGACCTTAAGTTGATTTTTTTAAAGATAAATACCACTTTTGACACTTAAATAATTTTTAAAAATAAAAATAAAACTCAAAATATTACGAAACTTTGTTTTTTGAGTTCTCTGTGATTAGGGGTATTTTTTAAAAATAAAATGACATTTAAAATAAAAACTTGATTTTTAGCCTATTTTAAATATTTAAATAATTAAAATTTCATAAAAATCACAAAAATAATAAAACTCATGGAAATATTCTAAATTGCTTTTTAATCACTTAGGAACAATTAGAATATTTTTCCTAATTTTCTAATTTGATTTCAAAGCTTAAAAATAATCTTTAAAGGCTAAAAATGAGTTTTTCACTAAAATAATTCCAGTAAATCAAAGAAAAATAAAAAAATATGAAATTTGCTCCTCTGGGTTCTTTGACCTTAAAGAGATTTTTCAAAAATACAAAACTTAATTTTCACCACTTAAAATATTTTATATTTATTAAATAACCCAGAACTTGAAATAATTCTAATTAATCACAGAGAATTCAAAAATTATGAAAATCCAAAGGCTTATCTGGTCTAGGTATACCTCCAGTAAAAATTTCAAGGGATTAGAATTTACCTTGGTCAAGTTAGGAATTTTCTTTGAAAAATCCTATTTTTGCATGAAAATAATTACATATATTAAATTAAATTTTGAAAAATCACATTTTCT
>JXCR01146892.1:147494-205769 GCA_002079205.1 Phalaenopsis hybrid cultivar | reverse complement strand
AGCAAAACCTATCTTCCCCAACTAAACCAATCTTCCTTCCTTAGACTTAAACAACAAAGCCCTAGGACTTCAAGGTTGCTTGCTTATGCAACGTAAATCCTCACCTTATCTTTAGGCCTTTGTATAGCCCTGTTATACAATATAAGTCCTAACTCGTCTTAGGATTCTGAGGTTGTCGTTTGTCACGATCTAAATCCTCACATCTTCCAGGCTATTTATGTGATCATTTCACATGAATGTAAGCCCTAACTAATAAAATTGGCAGGATGAAATATCAAAATACTTCTCCTCAAAACTGAAGCCAAACATTAGGATAGTTTGGGAAGTCACCGAGGTTCTCCTCTGGATCCATGACATCCCCTAGTTCTTCTTTCTTTTGATTCTACAATAAAATATTCCAAATTTGAACCAATCCCCTTTCACACCTCTACGTCCGATTTCATTGAAGAGTCCCACCCTTCTAAATTCCTTGAAGATAACATTTCTTGATTTTTATCGAGAGTCTTCTTAGGTGACTTTGGACATTTAAGATGTAATTAACTATAGGGGCTTGCCCTTATAGGAAGCATGTCTGAACCTAGCTTAATAAAAACCCTATTTAATCCTTTATATTAAATAGGGGAACTTGTCGGCAAATACAAAGGTTTCGCAGAACAAACGGATGTCATACTTTCCTTAATTTGTTTGATCGAGCTTCATCCTCAAGTCTTGAGTTTATCCTTCGGGATAGAGACAGGATTTGAGGTACAGTGCTCTTTCATTTTAAACTATAAAAAATATGTGGCCAGTGTGATTTCATACTTCAACGTCCTTTGGAAGCGGGCAACAGGATTTCGATTCCGGTGGCCGACAGCTTCTTACGAGCAACCCCACAAACCAACCCAAAATAACGCCGACATTTGTTCAATTGCCCTAATTGTATGATGGATAGAAGCCATGAACCATGCGTTGGTTCAAAATTATAATGAAGAAAGAACGAAACAACAAAATTTGACAATAATAAAATAAAATAATAATAATAAATAAATAAAATAACCAACAAACAAACAACAAAACAAATCTTTTTTAAAAATCAACCAACTAAAATTAAACTTTTGAAAACATATTTTGAAAAGTAAACATGATAAAAACAATAAGAAAAGAAAATAAACCTGTTGAGTTGATTCTCTTGATTTCGAGGTCTCTTACTCTTTGCTCGCGCAACACAACTATCTTTGTCTGCACTAATTCTATTAACATCCCCGCAGAGTTCCACATTCTACACAAAACCTCACAAAATTTTACAAATCTTCTTCAACAATGTTAACCTTTTCACACGACACATATCTTTGAGTTTAACACCACAAATTCTCATTTTTGAATCACTCCTTAACTTCTGATTCACTCCTTTGAGGTCGGTCCTTACCTTCTGACACTCTCTTTTAAGATTGATCATTAACTTTCAATTATCATTTTTGAATCAGTCCTTAACTTTTGATTCACTCCTTTGAGGTCAGTCCTTACCTTCCGACACTCTCTTTTGAGATTTATTATTAACTTTCAATTCTAATTTTTGAATCAGTCCTTAACTTTTGATTCACTCCTTTTAGAGGTAGGTGCTCACCTTGTGACACTCTCTTTTGAGATTGACCATTAACTTTTAATTCTCATTTTTGAATCAGTCCTTAATTTCTGATTCACCCCTTTGAGGTCGGTCCTTACCTTCCGACACTCTCTTTTGAGATTGATCATTAACTTTCAATTCTCATTTTTTAATCAGTCCTGTCGGTGTTATTTCGGGTTGGTTTGTGGGGTTGCCCGTAAGAAGCTGTCGGTTGCTGGAATCCAAATCCCGTCGCTCGCTTCGGAAGGACGTTGAAGTATGAAATCAACCTGGCCCCATATTTTTCATAGTTTAAAACGAAAGAGCACTATACTTCAAATTCTGTATATTTATCCCGAAGAATAAACACAAGAATTGAGGATGAGGCTCGATCAAATAAACTAAGAAAAGTATGACGTCCGTTTGGTCTGCGAAACCTTTGTATTTGCCGACAAGTTCCCCTATTTAATATAAATGATTAAATAAAGTTTATATTAAGCTGGGATCGGACATGCATCCTATAAGGGCAAGCTCCTATAGTTAATTACATCTTAAATGACCAAAGCCACTTAAGAAAACTCTCGATAAAAATCAAGAAAATTTATCTTCAAGGAATTTCAAAGGGTAGGACTCTTTTCAATGAGATCAGACGTAGAGGTGTGAAAGGGGATTGGTTCAAATTTGGAACATTTTGTACACTTAAGAAGACTCCCGATAAAAATCAAGAAATATTATCTTCAAGGAATTTCAAAGGGTGGAACTCTTCAACATACTCTCGATAAAAATCAAGGAATATTATCTTCAAGGAATTTCAAAGGGTAGGGCTCTTTAACGAAATCCTCTCGATAAAAATCAAGAAAAAATATCTTCAAGGAATTTCAAAGGGTAGGACTCTTCAACGAAATCGACACCTAAGAAGACTCTCGATAAAAATCAGGAAATACTATCTTCAAGGAGTTTCAAAGGGTAGGACTTTTCAATGAGATCGGACATAGAGGTGTGAAAGGGGATTGGTTCAAATTTAGAACATTTTATTGTAGAATCCAAAGGAGGAGGTGGAACATTTTATTGTAGAATCCAAAGGAAGAGAAACTAGGGGATGTCATGGATCCAGAGGAAAACCTTAGTGACTTCCCAAGCTATCCTAATGTTTGGCTTCAGTTTCGATGAGAAATATTTAGGTGTTTCTTCCTGCCAATTTTATTAGTTAGGGCATACATTCGTGTGAAATGATCACACAAATAGCCTGGAAGATGTCTTTTATTAGTTAGGGATTACATTTGTGTGAAATGATCACACAAATAGCCTGGAAGATGTGAGAGAGGTCGTGACAAACGACAACCTCGGAATCCTAAGACGAGTTAGGGCTTATATTGTATAACAGTATTAGTTAGGGCTTACATTCGTGTGAAATGATCACACAAATATCCTGAAAGATGTGAGGGCATCCTGCCAATTTTATTAGTTAGGGCTTACATTCGTGTGAAATGATAACACAAATAGCCTGGAAGATGTGAGGATTTAGGTCAGACAAACGACAACCTCGGAATCCTAAGACGAGTTAGGGCTTATATTGATAGCAGGGCTATGCAAAGGCCTAAAGATAAGGTGAGGATTTACGTTGCATAAGCAAGAAAAAAGGGCTATGCAAAGGCCTAAAGATAAGGTGAGGATTTACGTTGCATAAGAAAGCAACCTCGAGGTTAGGTCGTTACAAACGACAACCTCGGAATCCTAAGACGAGTTAGGGCTTATATTGTATAACACTAGGTCGTGACAAACGACAACTTCAGAATCCTAAGACGAGTTAGGGCTTATATTATATAGCAGGATACAAAGGCCTAAAGATAAGGTGAGGATTTACGTTGCATAAGCAAGCAACCTCAAAGTCCCAAATAGCCTGAAAGATGTGAGGATTTAGGTCGTGACAAATGATAACCTCGGAATCCTAAGATGAGTTAGGGCTTATATTGTATAGCAGGGCTACACAAAAGCCTAAAGATAAGGTGAGGATTTACGTTGCATAAGCAAGCAACCTCGAAGTCCTATGTATTTAGCCTAAAGATAAGGTGAGGATTTACGTTGCATAAGCAAGCAACCTCGAAGTCTTATGGCTTTAATAAGGTGAGGATTTACGTTGCATAAGCAAGCAACCTTGAAGTCCTATGGCTTTGTTGTTTATATCTAAGGAAGGAAGATTGGTTTAGCGAATCCTAAGACGAGTTAGGGCTTATATTGTATAGCAGGACTATGCAAAGGCCTAAAGATGATTGACAAACAACAACCTCAGAATCCTAAGATGAGTTAGGGCTTATATTGTATAGCAGGGCTATGCAAAGTCCTAAAGATAAGATAAGACGAGTTAGGGCTTATATTGTATAGTAGGGCTGTACAAAGGCCTAAAGATAAGGTGAGTATTTTACGTTGCATAAGCAAGCAACCTCGAAGTCCTATGACTTTTTTGTTTAAGTCTAAGGAAGGGAGATTGATTTAGCTGGGGAAGAAAGGTTTTGCTGTTGAAGATGCCCGTGCTGCCCACCAAGCTAGCTCCAAGCTCCTTGCCGCGACAAGTTTGAGATATCTAGTGTTTCAAGTTATAATATCAAATCAGGTGGCCCTATAGTTGAAGTTCTTTAAATTTTATGAGGGCATATTAATGTTGATTAGAGCGACACCGGTTAGGAGTCCCTCGTTCCGGCATCACTATTTTCTATTGGATTCACTTAGTCCAAATGAACTTATCAAACGCATCTTTAAATTTTATGAGGTCATATTAAAGTTGATTAGAGCGACACCAGTTAGGATCCTACGGCTCCCTCGTTCCGGTATCACTATTTTCTATTGGATTCACTTAGTCCAAATGAACTTACTAAACCCTCGTTCCGACACCACTATTTTCTATTGGATTCACTTAGTCCAAATGAATTTACTAAACTCTGAGGGCATATTAAAGTTGATTAGAGCGACACCGGTTAGGATCCTATGGTTCCCTCGTTCTGGGTTCTTTAAATTTTATGAGTGCATATTAAAGTTGATTAGAGTGACACCGGTTAGGATCCTACGGTTCCCTCGTTCTGGTGAGGGCATATTAAAGTTGATTTGAGCGACACCGGTTAGGATCCTACGGTTCCCTCGTTCCGGCATCACTATTTTTATTTGGATTCACTTAGTCTAAATGAACTTACTAAACCCAACTTAATGAGTTCCATAATTTCATTTATACCGTGGGAAGTCTCGTTAGCAACTGTAGGTTACCTCCTCCGAGGGATTCCCGATCATCCGATAGAGACATCTTAATTTAGTTGAAGTTGTGGTTTTATGTGATGTTTGTGATTAAATTTTGAGTTGTTTTATATTTTGAATGTTGTGGTGGTGAATTTTATCTTGGTTGATTTTTTTAATTTTGGTTTATGGTTATAGTTAACATGCGAGTTTATGTAGGTAAATGCAAGTATGAAACATGTAAGGAAAAAGGCAGAAGAAAGCCGGTACTATAAACTGTAAAAGAGTACCTGACGAGTCTTCTCGTTCCACCACCTGAAAGTTAAAATGCATGTGAGGGCATTTATGAAGAGGAGGAAAAGTAGAGTTCTGAGGGGTTTTCCTAACTCTATGTTGTATTTTGGTGGGTCCTTAAAAGTTTAATTAAGAATAATTCCATTGACCAGAGAATATTAAGTTTAATAGGCCTCTGAGGTATCCAACAAGTTGGGAGGGGCGAGAAGGTCCATGCCTCCCTCTCACCAACTAGTGAAAAGCCTCGAGTCCATTTAAACTTATTATGTTGCTTAATGGTTCATCCTATAAATATCCTTATTACTCAGTGAACATTTATGTCTTAATTATCCCTAAGAAAGGGCTAATTATCATTTATCATTTAATTTAAGAATTATGTGGATGAAGATCCTTAAAGGGGCAAGTTAATGTAATTTCAACACTTAGACAAATTTTAATCCTAATTGGGCTTAGTGGTGTTTCCAGGATATTTGACTTAGTTATGTTTATTTCTCTAATCCTTATTTAATCAATTCTTGATTTAGCCTAAGTCACCACTAAGCCCTTTAAGACCTAGGTGAGTGTCTTAATTGGAGGGTAAAGTCTTAAGTAGTCATGATTCATGATTTGAATTTTATTTGAAAGTCAACATAGGGGTATTAAATTGATTAGTTATTGACTTCAAAAGTCACCAATCCTCTAAGTCCAGGATCATTTAATTTTAATAAGCTTCCAAATTTTAATAATTTAGAAATTTATTACTCTTAATAAAGAAAGTGAGATTAGTTTCTACCAATTAACCCCTTTGTATTTCAAGCATCAAATAAATTGATTAAGATCACAGGTTACTCATTCCCCTCCTTAAATTAAGCCTAAATGTTAATTAAGGCAAAATTTTCAAAATTACACATTTGCCCCTAAGGTTCTAATACTTCATAATTTATCAAATTCAATAAGAGGAGGAAATGTGATTTTTCAAGATTTAATTTAATTTATATATTTATTTTCATGCAAAAAGAGGATTTTTCAAAGAAAATTCCTAACTTGACCAACGTAAATTATAATCCCTTGAAATTTGTACTGGAGGTATACCTAGGCAAGAGAAGCCTTTGGATCAAATTTCATAATTTTTTAAATTCTCTATGATTTATTAGAATTATTTTAAGTTCTAGGTCATTTAATAAAAATAAAATATTTTAAGTGGTGAAAATTAGGTTTTATATTTTTGAAAAATATCCCGAAGGTCAAAGAACTCAGAGAATCAAATTTTATATTTTTCTAATTTTTCCTTGATTTATTGGAATTATTTTAGCGAAAACTCTTTTTTAGCCTTTTAAAAATTATTTTTAAGCTTTGAAAATAAATATCTTTATTTAGAAAATCAGGAAAAATATTTTATTTGTTCCTAAGTGATTAGGAAATAATTTAGAACATTTCCATGAGTTTTATTATTTTTATGATTTTTATGAATTTTTAACTATTTAAATATTTAGAATAGGCTAAAAATTAAATTTTTATCTTAAATATCATTTTATTTTTAGAAAATACCCCTGATCACAGAAAACTCAAAAAACTAAGTTTCATAATTTTTTTAGTTATATTTTGATTTTTAAAAAATCATTTATGTGTTAAGAGTAGTATTTATCTTTAAAAATAAATTTAAGTTACTAAATGAATCAAAATATTTTGAAACTTTTATGATGAGTTCTCTGGATCATAAATCACAGTGGAGATTAAAAAGCAAGTCATTTAAATGTTTGTGAATGATGAGTTCTCTGGATCATAAATCACAGTGGAGATCAAAAATTAAGTCATTTAAATGTTTATATTTTTCAAAATTAATTATCTTAATGATTTAGTATTTAGAAAATTTAAGGATGTTTTAAATGACCTCACCCATGAAATTATTTTCAAAGATTTCTCTGGTCATGGTAGACCTTCCAAAATTTTCTTGGGATTTAATAATCAGTATGCTAATTTTCAAGATTATTTTAAGAAAATGATGTGAAATAACTTGAAAATTACAGATCTCTATATAGGAATCTCTTCTAATTTTGGAAAAATCAGAGAATATTCCCCCTTGTACAATATGTCAAAATTTCAAGCCAAGGTGATGTGTCAATATGCATGAAAAATCAAATGATTCCAAATAGTATTTAAACAATATGTCAAAATTTCAAGCCAAGGTGATGTGTCAATATGCATGGAGAATCAAATGATTCTATTTCAAGCCAAGGTGATGTGTCAATATGCATGGAGAATCAAATGATTTCAAATAGTGTTTAGTTAATTAAAAATATTTTATGCAATAAATAGACTTGAAAATTATTCTCCATTATTCTCCTCTGTTTACTGAGCAAGAAGGTATTTTTATTTTATTTTTATGATTTTCCTACACAAAATTATGGAATTTCTAAGTTAAGGGTATTTAAATAAATAGGAAAATATGATATTTTATGCACCAAATCGGCTCGATCTCCCCCGTCCATTTGATACACGCTTGATCAAACGGCTCCCCGTCATTGTCCTAGATAGAATGATCCCGTGCCCGTCCACACTAAAACCTTAAGATCTCGGCCTAGACTCAACCAAATCACTTCGGGTTTGATCTTATGGACTCGTCTAAGTGAGACAAACACATCCATATGGCTAAAGTACCATGAAATCAAGCTTAAGTAAATGGAGAATCAAAATAAGCTCTGGAGGAGGAGGAGTTTTATACCTTTGCTATGAGAAGGGAGGCTTCGATCAGAGGTGCTCGACACGTTCGTTGGGGTCCAAGGAGGCTAGGGATTGAGTCCCTGGTCTTTGTGTAAAGCCTAGGTATGAATTCGACCAAGTTCGATTTCAGGTGTTGGTCTAGAACTATGGTAGAGGCTCTGTGTGAAGGGAATTCGATGGGGCTTTAGCTTCTCTCACTCTTGTGAAGGCGTGGGCACAAGCAATTGAATTTTGGTGGAGTGTGGAGGTGTATTGGGTTCTATCCTGGTTTTCAACAGGATTTCAAGCTCAAAATTGAGCTCCGGCAATCAGAATGGGTGAGGAAAAATGGTTGGGATGCATTGAGGGGATCTTAGGGAAGCTCTGTGTGAAGTTTGGAGAGGCCTCTCTGAGAAATTTTCAGCACACCTCTCATGGCCGTGGGAGGTGAGTTTTTATATAAATGGCCATGGGGTGTCCCTCAGGGCATAAGTTTGGGTGCATTGTGGTGCTTAGGTGGAAGGCAGAGGAGCTCCATAGTTTGATTTGGATGAGTTGGCCTTTAGGTTTGATTTGGGTGAAGTGCCATGGGAGTGGCTCTCGGTTTTGGGCTTTTCCGGCCAATAGGTTGGTCGTCCGGCCACGGGGAGGTGGCTAGGAGCTTAGGGAACCCAAAGGAATCCATCACAGCAATTTAATGCAAATGTGCTTAGACCCTAAATTTGTCACCCAATTCATGTTGAAAAGTCTTAATCACATTCATATTGACCATTCCCAACAATCAATTTGGACTTAGCCTAAGCCTAGCCCAAGCTAGACAGAAGTCTAGCCCAACATGCCCAAATTCACCAAAATTCCAAAATCCTTCAAATTGCAACCCCAATTGAACTCAAAATCCTTTCAACCCTTCACCAAAAATGTTCATTAAAGTCATCTACATCAAATTCATCAATTAATTGGGCCAATTAACATGGCTAGCCTAGCCCAAACCCAAGTCTTGGTCATTTTCACCCACTTGGACAAATGCACCAAAATTGACCTAGACATGTCAAATTGGTCAAGACAAGGCCAGCACAGCCAAAATTTGGACCATATTGACCAAGACAAACCCCATGGAACCACTCAAATGATCCATGGACCAAGAAATCCCCAAATTAAGGGATTTCATTTCATATTTGCTTAAGCCAAGGATATTTTTTTCCAAAACTAAACACCAACCCATTTAATTGTTGTGACATATTCCCCTGGCTCAGTAACCTCCTAGCCACCTCCCCTGTCCTGGCCGGCCGGCCTAGTGGCCAAAAAATGTCCAAAATGAGAGCTAACCCCATGGAATCAAGCCTGATTCAATCTTAGAGGCTACCTCATCCAAATTAAATGTTAGAGACTCTCTGCCCTCCACCTAAGCATCACTTTTCACCCCACAATTGCCACCCAAAAGCCATTTTATAAAATGCTCACCTCCACGACCATGGAGGGAGTGCTTAAAATTTTCAGAGAGAGCCCTCCAAATTACTCCTAGAGCCTCTTTGAGACCTCCTCATTGCAACCCAACCACCACATTGCACTGAATCCCCTTACCAGAGTTCAATTTTCTAGCTCAAAACCTTACCGGAGACAGAATAGAGCTCTCCACGCCTCTACACTCCACCAAAATAAAATTAAACTCACTCATACATTCACTATAGTGAAATAAGGAGAAGTCCCATCAAATTTCTGTCATACAAAGCCCCTAGCATAGCTCTAGACCAACACTTGTAATCGATCTTGGTCGAATTCATACATAGGCTTTTTGCCACAGGAAGAGGCTTAATCCCTAGCCTCCTTGAACTTCCACGAATGTGCCAAGCACCTCTGATTGAAGCTTCCCTTCTCAGAGCAAAGGTATCAAACTTCTCCTCCTCTCAAGCATATTTTAATCCTTCATTTGATTAGAGCTAATTTAATTGCATGATTACCGTCTGGATGTGTTTGTCATACTTAGACAAGCATTTAGAAACAAACCACACTTAATTTGGTTAAGAAATGAGTGAGATCTTAAGCATTGAAAATGGATGGTTCTTGTCCTAAGGCATTGGGGATGATGACGAAGAGTCGTCCGATCACAAGTTTATCTCATCAATGGATGAGTTCTAGCCGTACAACGCCTTCATACAGAACCACAGGCCGAGTTAGCACTGAGTTGGATGGTGGCATCGAATGGGAGCGTGTCGTATGGAGTTTCAGAGCCGCTTAGGATCTAGTCAGCGCCGCGCGTTTAAGTAGATAAATAGGGTATTTTCTGATTTAAATAAATAGCCCTAACTTTAAAAATTCATATCTTTGTGTAGAAAAATCACAAAAATAAAATAAAATTACCCTCTTGCTCAGTGAATATAGGAAAATAATGTGGAAGTAATTTGAATTTTATTTGATTCATATTTTATTTTTAATTAATTAAATATGATTTTGAGTCTTTTAATTCTCCATGCATGTAGACATTTTACTATGACTTGAAATTTTGGCATGTTGTTGCCTCTATCTTATGGAACATCCTCTAATTTTTCCAAAGTCAGAGGATATCTCTAGATGGAGATCCATATTTTTCAAGTTTATATCTATTATTTACATAAATTAATCATAATAATTAGCATGTTTCTTAGAAAAATCAAAGAAAATTTTGGAAGGTTTGCTATGACCAGAGAACCCTTTAAAAATATTTCATGGGTTAGGTCGTTAAGAATGCACTTAATTTCCACCAACCTTAAAACACAAAGAAATTTAATTTTGGGAAACACAAACATTTAAATGACTTAAATTTTAATCTCCACTATGATTTAAAGTTCAGAGAACTCCCCATAAAATTTTCAAAATATTTAGAGCTCATTTAGTAACTCAAATTGATTTTTCAAGTTAAATGCTATTTTTAACACTAAAATGATTTTTAATAATTAAAATATAACTAAAAAATTATAAAAATTAGTTTTAGATTTCTCTGTGGTCAAAGGAATTTTTTAAAAATAAATTTAAAATTAAAATAAAAATTTCATTTTCAAGCCCATTTTTAATATTTAAATAATTAAAAAATGATAAAAATTATAAAAAAAATAAAATTCATGGATATGTTCTAAATTATTTCCTAAGCACTTAGGAACAACTAGAATATTTTTTCTCATTTTCCAAGTGAAGATGTTGAATTTTAAAGCTTAAAATAATTTTAAATGCTAAAAATGGATTTTCACTAAAATAATTCTAATATTTTTGAAATTTATTTCTCTAGGTTTCTTGACATTAAAGAGATTTAATAAAAATATAAGACTTAATTTTCAACATTTAAAATATTTTATAATTAATAAATACTCCAAAACTTAAAATAATTCTTAAAATTCAAATATAATTAAATAAATCATGAAATTTGGCCCCAATGCTTCTCTGGTCAAAGTCTACATCCAGTAAAAATTTCAAGGGATTAGGCTTTGCCTTGGTCAAGTTATGAAATTTTCTTTGAAAAATCATATATTTGCATTAAAGTAAATATGTAAATTAAATTAAATTTTGAAAAATCACATCTTCTCCTCTGATGGCTTAATTGACCCATGAGTGAGGTGGGATGAAAATTCTAAAGTCATTTCAATTAATTTTGACAAATTATGAAGTGATAGAGCCTTAGGGGCAAAAGTGTAATTTTACAAATTTAGCCTTAATTAACATTTAGGCTTAATTCAAGGAGGGAAAAGGGTAACCTTTGATTTTAATTAACTTATTTAAATGATTGAAACACAAGGGGATTAATTGGTTGAAACCAACCTCACTCTTTCATAATTGAGGGATAAATTTGTAATTCCTTAAATTATTAAAATTTGGAAGTCTATTAAATTAAATGATCTTAGACTTAGGGGTATGACTTTAGAAGTTGATAACTCCCAATTTAATACCCCCTACTTGATGTTCAAATGACATTTAAGTGTTTTGAAAATGAATGATTATTATCACTTAAAAATTCAACTTCTTTCAAAATAACCAAGACATCTACCTAGGTCTAAAGAGCTTAGTGGTGACTTAAGCTAAAATCAAATTTGATTAAATAAGAATTAGAAAATGAATAAAAATTAAAACAACTTTGAACATCCTAAGCCCAAATTAGAACTTAAATCAGCTAGGTGTTTCAATAACACTAACTTGCCCCCCTTTAAGGATCTTCACCCACATAACTTCCAAATTAAATTCAAAATGATAATTACCTTACTCTTAAGGATAATTGAAACATTAATGTTCACTGAGTATTAGAAGTATTATAACAATATGAATTATTAAGGAACATAATAAGTTTAAAATGAGCTCGGGACTTTTCAACAGGTAGTGAGAGGGAAGCATGGACCTATTTTTCCTCTAGACCTGTTTGATACCTCAGAGGTCTACTAAACTTAATATGTTTTGCTTAACAAAAATGTATTTTGAGTTTAAGGTGGTGGAACGATAAGACTCGTCAGGTAAGCTTTTATAGTTTACAACATTTTCTTTTCTTAAGCTTTCCACACTGTGCTTACTTACCTGCATGTATGAACAAAACACAAACTTGAATGTTAAATAATGATGTCACCCTGCATGAAAACTAAAACTGTAAGGAAAGCCACAAAACCAAAAACCAAAATCAAAAATAAAATCAACTAAGATAAAAATCACCTCCACAACATTCAAAATATAAGACAACTCAAAATTTAATCACAAACATCACAAAAAAACACACAACTACAACTAAATTTAGATGTCTTTATCGGATGATCGGGAATCCCATAGAAGAGGTAACCTACAGTTGCTAACGAGGCTTCCCAGGTTTAAATAAAATTATGGAACTCATTAAGTTGAGTTTCATAAATTCATTTGGACTAAGTGAATCCAATAGAAAATATTGGTGCCATAACGAGGGAATCGTGAGGTACTAAACGGTGTCGCTCTAATCAACTTTAACATCCCGCATAATATTTAAAGAACTTCAACCATGGGGTCGTCTGATTTGACATTATAACTTGACACCCTAGAAAACTTAAACTCACCACGACAAGGAGTTTGGAACTAGCATGGTGGGCAACACAGCCATCTTCAACAGTAAAACTTATCTTCCTCAATTAAACTGATCCTTCCTTAGAATTGAACAACCAAGCCATAAGATTTAGAGGTTGTCTGCTTATGAAACATAAATCCTCACCTCAACTGTAGGCTTTTATACAACCATGTTGTATAATATAAGCCCAAAACTCGTCTTAAGATTTTGAGGCTGTCATTCGTCATGACCTAAACCCTCACATCTTCCAGGCTATTTGTGTGATCGTTTTACACAAATGTAAGCCCTAAACTAATAAAATTTGTAGGATGAAACACCTAAATAATTTTTTCCTCAAAACTGAAGCCAAATAATATGATAGTTTGGGAGGTCACCGAGGTTCTCCTCTGAATCTATGACATCCCCTAGTTCTTCCTCCTTTGGATTCAAAAACAAAATGCTCCAAATTTGAGCTAATCCCATGACACCTTTTTCCGATATCGTTGAAAAGTTCTATCCTTTTGAAATCCTTGAAGATAAAATTTCTTGATTTTTATCGAGAGTTTTTTTAGATGACTTCAGTCATTTAGGATGTAATTAACTATAGGGGCTTGCCCTTATAGGAAGCTCATCTGAACCCAGCTTAATATAAACTCTATTTAATTCTTCATATTAAATAGGGGAAATTGTCAGCAAATAAAATGGTTTTGCAGACCAAACGAACGTCATACATTTCTTAGTTTATTTGATTGAGCCTCATCCATAAGTCTTGTGTTTATCCTTCAAGATAGAGACAGAGTTTGAGGCACAGTGCTATTTCATTTAAATTATGAAAATATGGGGTTTGATTTCATATTTTTCTAAACATTAAAATGTCCTTCCGAAGCGGGGACGGGATTTTGATTCCGGTGACCAACAACTTCTTATGGCAACTCCTCAACTTTTTAGTACCGACAGAAATAAATACAGTTCGTACAAAAAAGTAGACTATAACGTACTAGCCAATTTGAGGAAATTTCCAATAATGTTGAGCGTCTATGATATTTTTACCCTCTCCAAAGAGATGAGAGAATCATTAATAAAAGCCCTTTTAGAAACTGAAATTTTCTTAGCTCAACTTTCTAGCATTTCTTCAGACGAGGCCTATTAATTAGAAGCACAGACCAAGATTATGGTTTCCTACAATGATATGTAGATTTGTAAAACTGAACATAATCGTCTGATGTATATCATAGTAACCATTAACGACACTACACTTCCAAAGGGGCTAATTGACCCTGGTGCCTCGATTAACATCATGAGTTTGAGCACCCTTGCATACTTGGTTATTGATGCTTGTAGACTGATAAGAGACTAGATGATGCTATGAGGTTTCAAACAATAAGGAGAACAAGTTGTAGGATCAATAGTATTGTTCTTATAGATGGATGATTTGGTGACAACTGCAAAATTCCATGTCATACACTCTAAAATGTCTTTTAATGCATTACTCAGTCAACCGTGGCTCCATGAATGCAAGATGGCCACATCATCATTACATTAATGCATCAAATATCTATAGAAAGGATAAGAATGTTGCATTACAGGGGACCTACAACCATTTTCAGTCGATGAAATTAGTATACATCAAGTCATTGTATATTATGCCCCGATGAAGAAAAAGATATTCTCTACGGATATTGTAATAAATGCAGAAGAAAGGATAAAATCAATAAATTATATAAATACTCTACTCTGACACAGGAAAAGGTAACTCTGATGAAACTCACATCCGAGGATAAGGCCGGCGACGTGGATGAGAGAGGAAAGATCCAATTTTTGAAATGAAGAAAACTGTGAAATTTAATATTTTCTTGGACTCAACTTTTGAAAAAGAGAAATAAAAAGAAAATATAATGTTTGTGATTCATAAAGAACCATAATTCAAAATATTTGTTGAAGACGAAGACAAGGAAAACCAATTTGAGTCCATGTATGAGCAAATTAATCACTATGTACTTGATATGTTCCTAACTCCAATTTCATTATCAAAATATGAAAGTTTAGTGGTCAAAGAAATACATGGTGAAGAAAAAAAACCTCTAAAGTTTCAACTTGGTTCTTCTTCTTCTAGTTCTGAGATACATGTAAAACTAGAAGATGAAAGTCTTTCAAATTAATGGAATGACCTCTTGAACTTTGTTCATCGGATATTCAGAAGCTTGTTCAAAATAATTTAAAAATATTATCTCAAAAGAAGGTATTGGATTCGGTACACTAGAACCTTTATATGACACAAAATTTTGTCTGGTTATCACATAAATATCTAATTTTGAGCAAACATCTAAACTTTCAATTGAAGATTCACCATCAGAATTTGAAGAAGAAATTAAATCGACAGTAGACAAATTGAACAAAAAAAACTTAGGGACAGAAGAAAACCCCAAACCAACTTTTATTAGTTCCTTCTTGAACAACATCGTAGCAAAATAAATAATTCAATTGTTAAAAGAGTACAAAGATTGTTTTGTTAGGAGTTATGATAAAATGCTCGAACTTGCTCCAGAAGTTGCAGTTCATAAACTTTAGGTAAATCAAACTGCAATCCCTGTTAAACAAGCTCTAAGAAAGATGCGAGTTAAAATTAAATAACAAGTCATTGTTGAAGTTAAGAAATTAATCCACACCGGCTTTATTCGAGAAGAAAAATACCCAACATGGCTGGCTAATGTAGTGCCAGTAAAAAAGATAAATGGACAGATTCAGGTCTATGTAGACTTCATGGATCTAAGCAAAGCTTGCCTAAAACACGAAAAGACAAATTTCCTCTACCAATTCTATAATTAATGGTAGAAATTGCCTCTACACATGCAATATTCTCTTTTATGGATGGATAATTGGGATACAATCAAATAAGAATGTCTCCTGAAGATGAATCAACAATAGCTTTCAGGACACCCATTGGAAAATACTATTATAAAATGATGTCATTTGGACTAAAGAACACTGGTGCCAAGCACCAATGAGCTATGACACATATTTTTTATAAAATCATTCACCATCAAGTTGAATGTTATGTGGACGAGTTGATCAATAACAACAAACAAAAGGAAGTCCCTATGTACGATTTGATAATTATCTTCAAATGATTATGATAATTTAATCTTAAAATGAATCCCTTAAAGTGCGCATTTGATGTCACTTCAAGGAAATTTTTAGGATTTGTTGTTCGACATCGTGGGATCAAAATTGAAGCAATCTTAAACATGCCTCCTCCAAAAAATCTTACCCAACTCAGTTCCTTCCAAGGAAAATTAGTGTATATATGATGCTTTATTTCCAATCTTTCAGGTAGGTGTCAACCTCTCACCACCTTAACCAGAAAATATAGCAAATTTGTGTGGGATGGCAAAAGCCAACATGCCTTTAAAAATATCAAACAATATTTGACAATAGCTCATGTTTTAGCAGTCACTATGTTAGGAAGACTCCTAATCCTCTACACTGTGAAATTAAAAAATTCCCTTAGATCATTGTTATCCCAATTCAATGATGAGGGAAAAGAAAATGCATTATATTATTTAAGCCGATGTTTGGTTCCAATAAAAATAAAATATCCTACAATTGAGAAGCATTGTTTAGCTTTGATCTTTGCAGTTCAAAAGTTAAGACATTATATGCTTTCTTATAAGGTAACTCTTATCTCGAGAGCTAATCATTTACAATCTTTAATGGCACAACTAAAAATTTCTAGAAGATTATCAAGGTAGGTAATGGTACTGCTCAAACTTGATATAACGTTTGTACCGCTATGTGCTATCAGATGACAAATTCTAATTGACTTCTTAGCGGCACACCCCATACTGGCTGGGTCTCCTCTTAACAATGATCTATCTGATGAGAAAATATTGGAAGTTAAAAATTCTAGTATGCAATGGTGTCAAATATATTTTGATGGAGCTTCACCAGCTCGCAAAGACAAAGACAGACAAGAAACTATATGTGGCATGGTGGGAGTAGGATTGATCTTCATCACTCCAGATAAGCAATGATGTCATTTTCCTATCACCTAACCAAACCATGCACAAATAATGAAGCAAAATATGAGACACTCATAACTAGCTTGGAACTAAAAATATTAATGAAAATTAAGAGACTTGACATATACAGAGATTCTAAACTGAACATCAATCAAATTGTGGGAAAATCTAGAACTTTGAAACCTCAGTTGGAACAATATTTTCATTATACTCAGAAATTATTGGAATAAATTTCGGATGTAAAATTCTTCCTAATTTTGAGATGAGATAATTCCTTAGTAAATGCTTTAGCTAAGCTAGCAAGAGAATTTGCTTGTCCAGAAGAGGATGACATATTCATCTCTGTGAAAGGACGACAAGTACTTTCTCAAATTGACATGGAAAATCTTCACAAGATTGGAAATAACACAACAATAATCGTCGTTAATAAAGAAAAAGATGATTGTAAACAATAAAATATTGAATACTTATAGACAAGAAGAATGCCAGAAAATAATTCTATTGCAGCTCAAATCAAATAGAGAGCATTATCATACGCTCTGGTGAATGATGTTCTTTATCGACAATCTTTTGACCATATGTGGTTGAGATTCTTGAGCCAATCTGATGTCCAAGATGTCATTAAAGAAGTTCATTCATGTCTCTGTGGTGCACATAAATCTAGATCAAAACTGAAAATAAAAATAAAAAGAATGGGATATTATTGGCTAACAATGATGACCGACTGCATTGAAATTACTAAAAATGTATCATCATTGTCAGTTCGCATCTTGGCCATCTGAACGTTGAGGCACCGATATTGTGGGCTCTATAGACCCTCCATCCTCAAAAGGTCATCGATTTATTTTGGTCTCCAAAAACTACTTCTCCAAATGGGAAGAAGTATTACCACTCAGAGAAGTTAAAGCCGAACAGGTCCTCCATTTCTTCAAGACACAAATTATTTACATATTTGAAGTTTCTCGAAGAGTCATCTCAGACAATGGAAAGGCTTTCAAAAACACAAATATAAATAACTTCACTGGAAGACACATAATAGATTGGAGATATTCAACAATCTACTATCTTAAAGCTAATGGTTTGGCCAAAGCTTTCGACAAGACTTTGATTCAAAATTTGTAAAATACATTAACCAACAGTCCGAGACAATGGCATGAATGAATAATAGAAGCCTTATGGGTTTACCGTACACCAACACGATCAACACCGTTTTCTCTGGTGTACGGGTCTGAGGTCGTGCTTCCACTAGAAGTACAACTTCCTTCCCTTAGATTCACATTGGCAATCAAAATAATAGAATAAGTAAATGCAAAGTTGAAGCTCAAAGAGTTTGAAAGCTTAGAGGGCAGACGTTTACAAGCTCAACAAAATCTAGAGCTATATCAGGCAAAAATGGTACAGGCATGTGACAAATTGGTTCATCCATGGAAATTTCAAATTGGTAATCTAGTCTTGGTACTCCATAGACCTGTTCTCGCTCACCAAAAAAGAAGTGGGAAGATTGAATCGATATGGGAAGGCCCATATGTAGTTGAAAAAACATACTCGAAAGGATCCTATCAGGTCAAGGGAAAAGAATTATACCTTCAATCAATGGGCGGCATTTGAAAAAATATCATGCGATATAAAATGCCTTGTTTTGTAAATTGGGAAATGATACTAAAAAATGAAAATAATTTTTTTTATGTCAAAATGAATTTTTTTCCTCTTTTAGGCTTCCTTTTTACTCATTAAACAACTGTTCTTGAGCATAGACTTTTGAAATAATAAAGGAAAATTTCTTAATTTTGCGTTGAAAAATGAAATTGGTAATTATGTATAACATGTTTACATTACCCTACTAATTTCGAGAAAATGTCAAGCAACAGAGTGCTTCTCATTTTTCATAGTGGTGTATGTGTGGCACTGGACCGCCACTGCATAGAAAAAGGATCGAGGATCTATTTTGAGTTCAATTTGACACAAATCGAAATGTTGTACAGTGGATCATCGTTGTCCATTACTGATGAAAATAAAGCAAAAAGAAAATTACTTGTATTGGATTTTTGTTCACGATAGCAAAATGATACCCAAGGAACAAAAAAAAACATGAGAAACAAAACTAAAAAATTGACACTAGAAAATTGAAATTTGGTGTGGTCACTGCAGTTCATGGAATCATGGATTCGTGCATCGCTAGAGTATCAAAACTAACATCAGCCCTGAGAAGGAACCAAAGTAAACGACTGAAAAGACCTGATGAAAAGGAACAATGAGATCCAAAACCAATGGAGGAAGATAATTCCAAAGTTGAGTTTCTAATCTCGTAATACACACCTGGAGAGATACCCAATTTTGGGTGGTGGAAAGTCTAGATCCTGAGGAGGAAGAAATTGAAAGAATGATTTTTGCGCTAAGTCTGTATATGTCAGTTCTCGACCTTGTAGTGTGAGAGAAACCCATAGAAAGACAGATTATCTCTTCAGAAGAGCTAAGGTTTTTTCAAATGATCCGATGACACTATTTTGAAGATTTTTAAGACATCGATGGTCAGAGAATCAACATACTCAATGGCTTTTGTATGTGTTGTTGACATCATTTGCATCACTATATGTTATCTTTTGTGGTGAAATGAAACTCTAGTTTTGCTATAAAAGATAAAAATCTCCAGCTGTTGCCAATGTTTGTGCAGGTTTAGAAATGCCAAGATAAACACCCACAATTAAAAGAAAAGGAAATTGAAAAAAAATAAAATGAAATGACATGAATTATGAAAAAAAAAAAAAGTTTTCAAATGACATAAAGAGTTGATTTTCAACCAATAAATCAATAATTTAATCTTCAATGTGCATTTTGCACACGCTCTCTTTGCTATTGGATATAAGACCTTTATGACACAGAGTTATGGCATTCCTTTATCTCTTCTTTGGGATAGGATGTAAGTCTTCTAGCAATCCTTTTCCCAAAATTGACATTATAAATCTTTGAGAAGTTGTATAATACCTCCTTCAATGGGGTATGGCATCCCCTTTCTCTTTGTTATTGGATATAAGACCTTCCTGACACAAAGATATGGCTTTCCTTTAGCTTTTCTTTGGAATAGGATGTAAGCCTTCTAGCATTCTTTTTCCCAAAACCGACATTAGACATCTATGAGTAGTGGTACAAGACCTCCTTCAATGAGGTATGACATCCACTTTCTTTTTTCTATTGGCTATAAGACCTTCCTAACCTAAAGATATGACTTTCCTTTAGCTTTTCTTTAGAATAAGATGAAAGCCTTCTAGCATTCCTTTTTCTAAAACCGACATCAAACATTTTTGAGAAAAGGCATAAGACCTCCTTCAATGGAATATGGCATCCACTTTCTCTTTGACATTGGATATAAGACCCTTCTGACATAAAGTTATGGCTTTCCTTTAGCTTTCCTTTGGAATAGGATGTAAGAATTCCTATATTTCTCTCCTAAAACCAACGTTAGACATCTTTGAGAGGTGGTATAAGACCTCCTTCAATGGAATATGACATCCACTTTCTCCTTGCTATTGGATATAAGACCTTTCTGACACAAAGATATGGCTTTCATTTAGCTTTTAATTGGGATAGGATATAAGTCTTCCAACATTCCTTTCCTAAAATTGATGCTCGACATCTTTCATAAGTGATATAATTCCTCCTTCAATGGAGTATGACATACACTTTCTCCTCGTTGTTGGATATAAGACCTTCCTGACACATAGTTATGGTTTTCCTTTAGCTCTCCTTTGGGAGAGGATGTAATTCTTTGATCATTCCTCTCCTAACACTGACATTGGAAATCTTTAAGAAGTAATATAAGACCTTCTTCAATGTAATATGACATCCACTTTCTCCTCGCTATCAGATATAAGACCTTTCTGACATGGAGAAATAACTTTTCTTTTGCTTTTCTTTGGGATAGGATGTAAGTCTTCCACCATTCTTTTCCAAAAACTAACACTTGACATCTTTAAGAAGTGATATAAGACCTCCTTCGATGGAGTTTGGCATCCACTTTCTCCTCACTATCTGATATAAGACCTTCCTGACATGGAAATATAGCCTTCCTTTAGCTATTCTTTGGGATAGGATGTAAGCCTTCTATCATTCCTTTCCTAAAACCGATGCACAAAATCTTTAAAAAGTGATATAAGACCTTCAATAGACTATGGCAACCACTTTCTCCTCGCTATCAGATATAAGACCTTCCTGACAGGGAGATTAGGCTTTCCTTTAGCTTTTCTTTGGGATAGAATGTAAGTATTTCGGCATTCCTTTTCTAAAACTAACACTCAACATCTTTGAGAAGTGATATAAGACCTCTTTCAATGGAGTATGACATCTACTTTCTCCTCACTATCAGATATAAGACCTTTCATACATGGAAATTTGGCTTTCCTTTAGCTTTTCATAGGGATAGGATTTAAATCTCCTAACATTTCCTTCCCAAGACCGACATTAAACATCTTTGAAAAGTGATATAAGACCTCTTTCAATGGAGTATGACAGTCACCCTCTTTCTTACTATGAGATATAAGACCTTCATAACAAAGAATTATGGCTTTCCCATAGTTAGCTTTTCCTTATGACGTCTTAAGTCATAATATTTTTCTCCCCAACAAGCTTTAAAATTTGAATGTTAAGTTTCTTGACATGAAACAACATTTTTCTTTAAATCCAACTACAAATTGGCTCGAGTTACATCAGCCACTTCGATCAACACCAATACATGTGCCATACTTAATCAATATTCAACACATATTGGTGGCTCATTTGTTGACCCCACTTTAGATAAGACATGTGTTGAGTCACCCACACTAGCTCAAGATTCCTAGACACCTTTTTAAAGACCTAATGATCACCATGATCACTAAGTCCATCCTAAGAAGAGAGGACTACAAACATTGACACCTTTGAACCCTTCTAGGGTTTCAAAAACCCTAAAAATTGGATTAACCCCCCAACACACCCTCTTTGGGCTCAAACCATGATGACATTCCAAAATGATTATATCAATGATGGCAAACCCTGATTTGGTCAACACTGGACCTAATGGTCATCACATTGACCATTTGGTCAACCCTAACACCAAATTGGTCAATTGTGGACCCAATGGTCACCGCATTGACCATTTGGTCAACCCTGACACCAAATTGGTCAACATTGACATCCAATTGGTAAAACATGGTCATTTGGTCATTTTGAGGACTTGATTGGTCAACTTTGGTCAACTAGTCATTTCTGAGGCCCATTGGTCAAACATGATCAACCTCATGAGTTTCACTTAATTAATTAATTATCTAGGTTATTAAAATATCTCATGAATTAGCCTAAGTGGTCTACATAAAGGCCTAACCCAAGCATGAGGGCCCAAGCCCAAACCCAATAAGACAAATTACATGAATGGATTTCATGAAGCCACATAACCTAGCCACTATTTTTGACATGGGGTCAAAAACCATCATGAAGGGGGAAGTGACATGGCTCCATGGTAAAAATTCTAATAATCCACTTTGAGATGAGGTGGTTTGGCTAGATTAAAACTTTTTCAACATGTCCCTCCACCTCATTAGCCCTCCAATAAGATAGAAGCCTTACCCTAGCCTCTTCCTACACCATACTTGGGCTCATCTTAGCTTAGCCATGGAAATAGGGGAAAGGATAATCCGTAGCAGAAATTCTTCTCCCTTGATCTTCCTTGAGCTCCTCTGCACCACCTCTCCTCTGCCAATGAGCTCTAAGCCATCTTGCCGCCTTCCATGGCTATTTAAAGAGCTTTTCTAAGAGCCCTAAACATGATGATGACACATAGAGCCCTCCAATCCTCTGGCCACCAAAAGCAATTTTGCTTCTCATATCCTTGGCAGTATAACCCCCACAAACTAAGCCTTTGAAATCCTATACAGAGCTTCAATTTTGGAGAAGAAATCTAGGGACTTTTTTGGGTTTGACATAAACTTATCCAAATCTTCAATTTAACTCTTCCTAAAGCTTCCCTAGATCTAAGAAGAACTTCTCTATCAAAATTGACCCACCCCGTGCAGTCCAACCCACTGCTAGGTTAAACCGTGGGAGCTTTTCACAAGGATATACTTAGGCTGAATCTCGCTCCAAATTGAGCATGGGAGAAGCTTTACAAGGACCCAATGACCATTCCAAACAAGCTCAATTGAGGCCTAACCTCTCAAGACCATGTATGGGATTTTAACCCTGATTTTGATGCTTGATTTTCACACATTGTGAAGAGAAAAATTATTTCATGGACATCTAACCATATGGATTTATTCATCTTGTTGATATGAAGCTTTAGAAACAGATTTCATCTAAATCAATAAAGAATCAAGCGAGATATTATAATTTAAAGGTGGACGGTTCTCGGTTAATCGTACTGTGGGAAAAATGAACGGATTTCTTTCATTTTAGCATATCCGAAATGAATGCCTACGTTCTATTTGCACCATGGTTGCGTTCATATGAAATGAATTAAACCACGGCCACGTGGTCGTCCACTGGAAAGCCCCATGCCCGAGAGGGCCCAAATGACTTAAACCCCAAAATTTAACCTACTAAGTTGTCCCATGGAAATTGGCCACTGGAGCCCTCCTTCCCTCTACCTAAATGGCTCCCCTACCACCGCAACATGCCCTGATGGTAGCCATGGCCTCCTCTATAAATAGAATAGCCTCCACGGCGAAAGGGGAGTGATGACAAAACCTTAACAAAACTCTATCAAATCCTCACTAGGCCTCCTTGCAATCCTGAGAAACCAATCCCAACCATTTTTAGCTCCTCATCTCCATTGAAAAACTCTAATTTCACCACTGAAGTTTAGGGATTTTTTTGGCCATACCACCAAGTACATCCAAACTCCAAATTGACAGTTTATAAGCTTCACTAGAGCCAAAAAAGACTTTCCCAACCAAAGCCCCATCATTTTGAGCACTCTAACCTAGCCCTATACCAATCTCGAATCATCCTCTAGTAAAATTGAGTCAATCTCAGTTCAAATTTACACTTGGAGGAGGTTCTCCAGCTCACAACAAAGCTCACGAAAAAATCAAATGAGGTTAAACCTCTTTGACTAAGATATGGATCATTTTCCTCCAAACTGAGCTCGATTTTTTCATTTGTGAAGCAAACATGTATTTCATACTTGATTAATCGTATAGATAGGTTCATCTTGAGTAGATGAAGCTTTAGAAGCAAACCCAAAGTGATTTGATTGAGAATCTAGAGAAAAATTAGGTTTAGAAAATGAACAGTTTTCGGTTTAAGGCCATTGGAGATGATGACCGGGAGTCATCTGATCGTGTGTGTATTGGACGAACAAATCAGATTGTGATGAATGGATGGATAAAACATAAAGTGCAGGCTAATTCAACGGCTACATGGACGACAACGTCAAATGGCAAAGCGACACATGGGCTTTAGTGGCTGCCTAGGTTGTGCTGGCGCTAAGTTCTTTAAATAGAAAAAAATAAGATTTAAATGATTTATTTAATTCAGTTAACTTCAAATATTCATATCTTTGGGTAGAAAATTGCTCAAAATAAAAGAGAAATATCTTCTTGCTCAGTGAATAAAGGAAAATAACATGAAACAAAAATAAAAATTATTTGACTTATATTTTATTTTTAATTAATTAAATACTCAAAAACGTAATTAAAACATACTTGTTAAATATTAATTCCATGGGGTGAAACTTTGGAGGTTTAAACTCCCTGTCCTTAAGTGTGTTCTCTACGTTTTTCATTTTTAGAGAACACCTCTAAGTGTAGAAACCATAATTTTTAAAGTCAATCGCCTTCGTTTGTTTAAAAAATTATAAAAATTAAAATAAAAATTAGAAAAATACAAAAATTATTTTGGTAGGTTCATTGTGATTATAAAATCATAGAAAAAATATAAAATGGATTTAAGTAATTTAAAATATTATTATAGGTATTAAACTCACTAAAATGAAAGAAAATTAAATAAATAAAATATAAATAAGAAAATCACAAAAATTGACCCACATTGTAAGTAATAATCTTTTCAACCCATTGTAATAATTTGAAACCTATATGAAGTATATTTACCACCAAACTTGATTTTATAACCAAAATAGCATTTTTTGCATTAAAATAATTATAATAATTAAAATATAATCAATAAATTTATAAAAATAGTTTTTGGAGTTCCTTATGATTAGGGGAACTCAAGAAAAGTAAAACGGAGGTTAAAATAAATATTTGATTTTTTAAGTATATTTCAAATTTTAAACAATTAAAAATAATTAAAAAATGAGAAAAATCACTAAAGTTAAAAAATTCCCCAAAATGTCGCAATTGGTTTTCTGGTCATCTCGGAGCAATTAAAGTATTTTTCCTAATTTTTTAAATAAAGTTATAGATTTTTAAAGGCTTAAGAAAGAATTGCCCATAACTTTGCAGTAAAATAATTATAATAAATAAAATATAAATTAAAAAAATATGAAATTTATTTCTCTAGATTCTCTGGACTTAGGGAGATTTAAGAAAATCATAAAAGTTAATTTTCAACTTAAATAATATTTTATATTTAATTAATACTCAAAATAATTAAATAATTATAATAATTAAAATATAACTTTAAAAAACATGAAAACTGGTCCAAATGGTCCTCTATTCTTGATAAACCTTCAATAATTTTCCAAAGGATAGATAATTTGTTTTGGATGATTAAATAAATTAATATTGAAAATCCCTATTTTTGAATAAAATAATTATAAAAAATTAAATAAAAATAAAAAAATTAATTTTTCTCCTCTGTTATTTTATTTGACCTATGAGTGGGGTACTATAAAAATTTCAAAGTCATTTGAATTTTATTTAATGAGTTATGGAGTGGAAAACCTTAAGGGCAAAATAATAATTTTGGATTTTTATTGCCTTAATGAAATTTTAGGATTAATTAAAAGGGTAATTTTGATCACAATGAGCTCTTTTTGTATGATTAAAACATAAGGGATTAATTGGTAAAAACCAATACCTCAATTTCCTACAATAAGGGTATAATTATAATTTTCATTAACTACTATAATTTGGTAGTTGATTGAATTAAGTGATCCTAAGGTGAGGGGTTTGCTTTTGGAAAATGATAACTTATTAATTTAAGACCCATAGTTAATGTTTGAGTGATAGTATAATCATAGATAAAGATTAAGGATGCCACATAATTTAATATCCCTAAAAGTTCTGAATTTATCCACTCATAAGTCTTAAGGGCTTAGTAGTCAACTAGGATTAATTTGGATTTGCTTAATGAAGTTTAGGAAAGAAACATAACTAATTATTAACATTTTGTAAACACTAAAAGCTCAACTTTAATTGTAGGCATGAAATTCTTAATAACCTAATATTGCCCCCCAAGGGCATCAACTCATATAACTTTTAAATGAAACATTAAACGACTAATTAATTACCCCTCTCATGAGATACTTAAAACATAAAGATTTTCTGAGCATAGGGTATTTAATCAATCAAACCCTAAATTTAACTTTGGATGATTACTTGAACAATATATTAAGTTTAAATGAAGTCGGAATGTTTCAAAGGATTCTAAAGGTTGCTTGGGCTCCTACACCGAACACATTTATGATCTTTTGGATATTGTGAAGGACAAATGAACCTATTTATTATACTTTATTCAAGAAAATCATGCATTAAAACTACTAGGGAACCATCAGGTTGTGACCTAAAGCTCAATAGGGGTAGCTTGAACCTTTTCTTCCCCTTTTTCTTTCCTGCAAAGTTATATATAATGCAAAAGCTAACCATGCAGTTAGATTAGCAAGAAGATGATAGGTATGCATTTACATTATATGCCCCACAATTTTACGTTTTTAATTTCCAGCATTTTTCCTACTTGCACCTGTTTATGTTACTCTGCAAAACTTGAAACAAATTTGCATGCGATGTCAAAACAAAACAACTTTTTTTAAAATCAATCAACTTTTTCAAAATTAAACAATATTTTTAAAACTTAAAAAAAATAAATTCATAATACATCCTTTTGAATTTATGGGAGTCCCTTAAATGAGATAACTCACGGTTGCTAATGAGATCTCCTCAGTTTAAATGAGCTTAACAACTTGTTTAGACTAAGTAAATTCAAAACAAAATAGTCATACCATAATGAGAGAATTGTGGGGTCCTAACCAGTGTTGTCTAATCAACTTTAACCCCCCCCCCCCAAATAAGACATTTGACATAAGAAAGCAAAACATTAAAATAAACATGTGGTTAAACCTTTTAAACCTTAGACATTAGGATTGCAACTTCGACGAGGAGCTTGTAGCTAGCACCGTGGGCAGCACGACAAGTGGATCTATAACAAAAGATTTTCTTAGAATTAAACAATAAGCCATATGACTTTGAGTTTTTCTACCTAGTACTACATAAATCCTCAACTCATCTTTAGGCCTTTGCATAATTAGGTTGTGCAATTTAAGCACTAACTCACCTTAGGCTCTGAGGTTGTTGCTTGTTGTGACATAAACCCTCCTAGCTTATGGACCATATCATACAAGTGTAAGCCCTAGATAAAAATAATTGGCAGGATGAAAACTTTAATAACATCTCACTAAAATTGAAGCAAAAATATAGGATAGCTTGGGATTTCACCGAGGTTCTCCTCAGGATCCGTTGCATCCCCTTGTTTTTCTCCCTTTGTCCAACCTTGAAAATCTTAAACTTTTGAAACTCATGAAGGCGTTATATTTTGATCTAAATCAAAAGTTTTCTTAAGTGACTTTGGTCTTTAAAGATATAATTAACTATAAGGGCTTACCCTTATTGGAAACTTTAAGAACCCATATTAATATAAACCATATCAAATCTTCCATATTATATATAGGAACTTATCGGTCAACATAAGAGGTTTTCATGGAATAAAATGGATGTCATACATTCTTTAGTTTAGTTAATCGAGCCTCACCAGAAAGTAATGCATCTATTATTTGGGATAGATGAATTTTTTGTGGTGTTGTGCTCGATCATTTAAACTATTGTTTATATGGGTTTGGTACAGTCTCATATTTACAAATTTAAAATCTTATTTTTCAGAATNTATATATATATATATATTAGATACATTTTTTTCGATCTGTCGATCGACACAATGAGATCATAATAAATTTAGGAATCACATGTTTATAAATTTAAATGTATTTTTGAAATAAATAGGAGCATACTTATTATTTACCCCTTTTTTGAGTGCATAAAAAATATTGGCTAAACTAGAGTTAAGTTACTAAATCCTTGGTTATGTTGGGTAGATTATATCCTGTCACTCTAGAGTGTCCATGTAAGCTCTAAATTTAGCTAACTTAGTTTTAAGTTCTAAACCCTAGATCAAATTGGTTAAGGTTCTAGCATGTCACCATAGAATCACCAATTTATACTCATTAAAAACTTATCTCCCTATCTATTTGGACTCGCCCAAAGATTACTTTTTTCTTCATTTTAAAGGTTAATGTATCAATTACTAATTGAGCAAAAGCATAGCTCTCCTGGGTCATTACATTTTAACAATATTTTTTAACTTATGAATTGGCCAAATTTCATAAGTAAATTAAGCATGAAGTAATATACCAGTACAATATTGAAACTAAAGAAATTCTAAATAATTCTATTCCTACAAATGATTATTTCTTCTCACAAGAAAAAGATAAAGAGAACTACTTAGATTTCATGTGGAAAATACAATAACAAATGGATTGATTTATAAAATCAGGTTTACATAATAAACTTTAACAAAACTCAAATGAAAATATAAGACACTTATCTCAAACTCCTCCCTAAAGAAATCTCCTGAAGTTTCTTCAAAGAATTCTCAACTCTCCTTACAATTTCACTCAAATCACTTAGAAATGTAGTGAAGGAAAGAAACCTCTTACTTTTCCTCTTCTCCTAGACTTTAAAACCTTGAAAATCTTCATCCCTTGCTTCCTGTGCTTCCTCCTCACTCCGATAGACACACCCCCTACTCTAAGAGACACTCACACACACACACACACACACCTTCAAAATCCATAAAAAATTCTTAAAAAAGAATGTCAAGTCGGTTTCTAGTGCCAAGGCACCCAACCATGGCCCAACCTTCTAGAAGCATGGAGTAGTTTCTTGGTGCCTAGGTGTCAAGTCAAAATTTTCTTCTTTGCTCCATTTGACTCCAAATTTCTCCATTTTTGCTCCATTTGCTCCAATTACTTAACCTATTGTACCTTTAATCAAAAATAGAAAAATAATTTCCTTTAAAGTGCAATATCACTAAAAAAAAACATTAAAGGTATATGAAAGTAACACATTTTTCAAGCATGTCAAGTAGCTTCGTGCGAATGCGACACACCTCGTCCTTGCACTAATTTGTGTTGAGTCCAAGCCTACTTATTCT
This sequence comes from Phalaenopsis hybrid cultivar, assembly GCA_002079205.1. Lineage (NCBI taxonomy): Eukaryota > Viridiplantae > Streptophyta > Magnoliopsida > Asparagales > Orchidaceae > Phalaenopsis > Phalaenopsis hybrid cultivar. The sequence continues at coordinate 176,542 of JXCR01146892.1, read as the reverse complement.
ACACTCTATGGGATTGTATCTAGCTTTACCATTGTATGTACATGTATATGATAGCATACTTACTATTTTTTACTATTCCACATTCTTACTCCTACATTTTTTTTATTTTTTTAGTACTACATTACTTTGACAAAATTTAAGTCTTAGAAAGAGAATAAATTAATCAAAGGCTTTTAAGTCTTAATTTTTTAATTCAAGAAAAGAAGATGAAAATTTGATTTTTGAATTGATTTATAGGATTCTATAACTTTACTCTAAGATATAACTAAGACATATGACTTAAAAAGAAGTAGAAACACATATCCCTTTTAAACTCATAATTATAATGATACAGTAATTCTCTATTGATAATGAAAGAAAAAAAGTAAAAGGGGTTAAGAAAAGAAAAAGAAATACTAAAAAAATAAGCCTAATAAAATAAAAAAATAATATTAAAAAAAAAGTGGTTGAAAAAAGACATAAGAGAAGAAGCTTGAGGTTAAGTAGGGTAATAATCCAACTTATACGATATGACACTCCTCCCTAACATATGTGACTTAAGAACTTCTTATGGAGGGTCAAAGATCTGATGAACCAAGTAAAATAATTAAGGGATAGCTGGCTATGAAAATAAGAATTAAGTTACTTAACCATCTTGGATAAATGAAATAGATTTTTGTCACATTTAAAAAAATGAATTTAAAAAAATAGATGGAAGGAGAGAGATGAATAAAAGAACGTATAGTTATTATATATTTACAAAATTTTAAGCCAAAGATAGAAATCAGAAAAAGTTTTTCATTCATACTTAACATTTCTAAATAGGAAAGCTACTCCATGAAAATTTGTCAAATCTTATTCTCCAAGACTTGAGCAAAGTGATTGGATTTCTCGATGACAAGTAATAAGTAAGTTTGCGGGATCCTGGTTTAGATAAAATATGTGCTAATTTTCCTTCTTATTTATATGTGTTTATTGAATATTTTAATACAATATAACACATGAGAAATTTATTTTTATTTTTCATTTAGAGGAGAGAATATGGTGAATAGAAAGTGATCCCGGTTGAATATAGTTGTGTTAAATTTATAAAATTGACTCCGCTTTACAACGGTGCCAAAAACTTGATGTGTTATTTTATTAATAATAACTTTAAGCACCAAAAATTGGGATTCTATGCAAGTATACGTATCATTTTCAAGTAATATAAAACTTTCTGTTTAAGTCCCAAATATCGATCCCACAAGAAAGGTCTAAATTTAAAATGATAAATTAACTAGGAAATTGATAGAAATCAAATGAAATTACTGTCACTAATTTTGAATGTGAAAGATACTAACAAAACTAAATTATTAACTATTAGCAAAACTTGAATGCAGAGTTTAAAAATAATAACTACTTAACTATGTTTATGTGATGAAGTTTTCTTATATGAAAAAACATATTTCCCACTACAATGAGCTTTTTGGTGAAATGAGATGAGATAAATGGTTTAAATTTGTATTGTGCCAAATAGGAGCGATTTTAATTCTCTACCCTGATTCAATGTTATAGAAAATCATTGGCTAATCTTTTGTTTAGTCCCTAAATCAGTGGTTAGGCTAGAAGGTTACTAGCTCTCACTTCCCTTCCCCTGATGGCTAATTCTCGCTTTAGTTTTTAAACACTATGATTAAATTGGGGATTTGAGTCTGTCACCCTAAAAATATCTCCAATTCTACACCCAACAAAGTATCTTTCCCTATTTATTTGCACTTAATTCCATGAACAAAACACTCTTTCAAGGACATAAATGCTCTCACACTGTTGTAGAACTCATACTCCATTTCTCGGATCCTATGTTTCACAACATATTTTAACAATTCAATTAGACAGATTAAAAAGTAAATTAAGAGTGGAGTTGAAAAATCATCACAATTTAGTTTAAATTTTATCATTGGCACAGCCAAATCATCTTTCATTTCACCATATCTCAGAGTAGGGAGAAAGATAAAGGAAACTACTCAAACTTCATGAGAAAGATACTAAAACATACAAATTTCACATATAAAAGAAAGTTTATCCAACAATAATAAACAAACAATACTTATCTGAAACTCTTTCTCAAAGCAAATCCTTTATAGCCTCTCTTAGAAAATGTAAGAAGAAGAAATTTATCACTTCTCTTCCTCTCCAACAGTTCTTAGACAAGAATTTACACTTAAACTCGCCACAAAAACTCAAAACTATAAAGACAATAACTAATGGTGTAGAATGGCGTGGAATGTAGGCAAGCTAAGAGAGAAACTGAGTGAGTGGAAGAATGTGAAATCGTGCGGAGGGGGGGGCAGTTTTTTATCAAATTTCGGCCCTAAAAAGTGCCTAGGGTCGGTTCCCCAATAGGTGCATCCAAAATCTCTTCAAAAAGTGTCCAAATTCATCAAATCTACTAGAAACAAGGCCTGCACCAACACTGGCACCGTCTGTGTCAGAGGCCAGTTAGTTAATTTGTATTCTCCGTCAAACGGCGCCGTCAACGCCTAGTCTGGTGCCGTCGGCGCTGAATAATTTTTTAAATTCTTCATTTTGACTCCAAATTTCATTGTTTTTGCTTCCTTTTTGCTCCAAGTCCTAAAAATCAAAAGCCTGTAATAAAATACAAAAATACCTTCCATTAAAGTGCAATATCACCACCTCAAAATCAACAAAATGCAATAAAACATAAGAAATATCTTCCATTAAAGGGCAATATCACAAAAAATAAGGGGTCTAAAAATGCATATATTTTTGGTGTATCAAAATCCCCCAAACTTAAATGTTACTTATCTTCAAGTAACTCCTTTACTAAATAAAAATATTGCTCATGGTATAGATTTTAACTTCTATATTTTCATATCTCAGTCCACTAAATAGAATAGCATAACTTAAGAAAAAATTGTAAAATAACTCCAGCTAAAACTAAAGGTATAAGAATATGTAACAGTCAAGTCTATTTTTGATTCTCTATTCTTTTCAAGGAAAATTGTAAATTATTTATATTAAAGCCACTTAAAATATCCATATGAATAAGAACTTCATAAAACTTTACTAATAAATATGCTAATACTGAAATATAAGTGTAGAAAATGTAGTCAAGCCTTCTTCTTTAAGTTGATTCAAGTGAAGTCAATTTTTAATTAGGCATCTCCTCAAGCTTCTCCTCACATCTTTCTTCTTTTCATTTCTTTTCTTTTTCTTTTAATGATCATTTTCAATCCTTTTTATTTTCTTTCTTTTCTTTTTTTTTTCTTTTTCTTTTCAGGATCATTTTTAATCCTTTTTTTTTCTTTTTTTTATGTGAGGATTACTATATATTGATAGCCTTTAATGATTTTGAACTTCACTATCCTCTTCTTAAAGTTAAACACTTTTCACATTCGTTCACTTTATAAATTTATATTAGCTTTAAAGATCTTTCATCAAGTTTAAATCATTTCTTCTTACATGAATCTCTAAGATTTTTAACACTTCAAAAATACAAATTCCTTTATTAAAAATAAAAAACATAGTCTTATTCCTCTATACCAAATATCTTAAATCTCTAAAATTAACCTTTATTATTTAAAAATTTTACTTAAGTTTACTATATATTTAGAAATATAGATATAGTTATCTAAAATTACCCTCTAATACCAAAGGTCATGTTAAATTTTTAAAATATTTTTAAAATATAACTAATTGAGGACAAATAAAATTAAGTTTCTTTTTTTAAAAAGGAATTTATCTTTCCCCCCAAAATTAAATTTTTTAAAGATTTTAAATGAAAAACTGAAAAATTAAGGGGTGAAAGAAAATATTTAATACATAAAGAAAAGACATACCTGTTGAAGGTTCTGATTTGAAATTTAACTCTGAAATATTACAGGTCCTAATATGAAAAGCTACAAGACTTAAAACATTAAATAACACATAATTCATATAAAAATTTGCTGAGAAAGAGCTAACTACGAATACATTCAACAAAGTACTAAAAACTAATAACTTCTAGCAATTTCACAAATTTACAGTTCACAACACAGCATACAACTAAAATAAAGTATCACAGTTCACAAATAAACAGTCTCAACAATAAAGTACAACTAAACATAAAAATAAACCAAAATCTAATGCACATATCACCAATCATCATCATCTTCTTCTTCTTCTTCTTTCACAACCAAATTCTACTGCTGATATGGAGTAAAAACAAGGTGAGTAGGAAACTGCACTGAGTGATCACCCATCATAAATTTGACCATTGCATCATCATAAGCAACATAATATTCAAACTTTTGTCTTATCAAAGCATCATTGTGCGCATTTCTAGCCTCCATATTTTCCATTCTACTATCTAGTCTTAAGATATCTCCCTATTGGATCATCATCTGCTCCATAAGTTCCTGAATATTAGGAGTACTAGAAGTACCTAAAGTAGAAGGAATATCCTTGGTCCTACTTCTAGATCTCCATCCAATATGAGATTCATAAGTCTTTATATTGGCAGGCCCAATAGGTTTTAGAGGTTTAATCCTCTCCTCATCTGCTTTATAATCAACTCCTGCCTATTCACATAGTGTGAAGATCAGTGCAGGGTGAGCTAAACCACTAGTGGTCTCTCCCAAAGCAATAGATCGAGTGTTCTTTTAAATAAAAGAGCTTACATTTATCCTCATCACCTGCTAGATACAGAAGTTCAAGATGACACTATCCTTTGTTACCTCACTATGTTGGTTTGTTGGTATCATTCTTTTAGAAATAAAATAGTGTCAAGCCTTATATACTACATTTAACATAGAAAGAGGAAAGTTTACCTTAATACCATTCTTCACCTTCCAGTTTTCTCTTCCATCAGTAAGAAAAGAAATAACCTCATCCAAGGCCTCATTCGTAGCAGAAAACGATTTGTATTGGCAGTTTTACACATCTTCTAATTGATAAAATTCATTAATCTTCCTTAGAGTAAACTCCACTATTTTCCCCAAACAAACACATAGTCTTAAAAAGTTTCCTTGAAATTGGCATAGAACTCCATCAGTAAAGTAGCAAAAATTCTCCCACTGCCAAGCATTGATTAATCTTTCAACTTCTCCGCCCGAATTTTTAAATCCTTGATTCGGAATCACTTTTTTAGTTGTAAGTAGACTATTGAAGCAAATGTTGGCCCTGTAGTTGGCAAAACTTTGATCATCAAAAGCTACTTTTCTCTGTCCTTTGCTCATTCTAGGTGTCATGGTAAATCTAAGAAAATTTGATAAAATCAAAATAAATTCCTAAAAATTCCAAAAATCACAATGTGGAACGTTTTAATCTTGAAACTACTAAGTAAGAGTTTTTCACCAAAGGATTTTCTCAAAATCTACAAAAAAAAATATCAAAAGTTTGGATCTCGGTAATGTAAGATAAATCCTTGGTGAAAATAAAAAATTTTGAGTTCAAAGTGTAGCTCTTGCCTAGAGAAGATGAAATCCAAACTTCGTTTACCTTAAAATCGCCTAAAATCTGAGCAATGACAAGCCCTAGGTGCAAAAACTGGAGGTTGAAGGTGGCTCAAAGGTTAAAAATGGTGTTTTACTATGCAAATCATGAATTTTAAGGGTGTTTGGGTCAGTTCAGGTCGAGGGCGCTATCGGCACCCATGTCGGCGTCGTCGGCGCCAGTGGTCAAAAAATTCATATTTTGATTTTTTTAAATTTCACTATTCTCTCAATTTACTCCAAGTTTTTTTAGTCTTTTTGAACATTAAATTTTATCTTAAAATAATTCACAAACAACACCAAATTAACTTTTATATATGAAAATACACTTTTTACAAATACATTTTTCTAATCACACTTCCACATTCTTAAAGCAAACTAAATTATAATTTAGCATTGAAATCAAGCCACAACATTAGAACGCTGATACAAAACTATACACATAAATAGAGTTCTAAAGCAAAGTAAAGTAAATCGAATCCACACAATTACATTAAAAATATAAGTATTTTAAACAAGTAAAAAGTCCAACTTCTTCAATTATTCTGCCTCATCTTCAGTGCTTTCTTCTCCTCTAATATCTCTCATAGACTGATAATGAACATATAAATTGTAGAAGGGTCAGTGCAGGAATTGATCAGTCAAATTTTCATCGATCCATCTATTTTTCTTGAACATCTGCATCAATCCTACTTCAATTGTCCTAGTATGATCAAAATTCTCCTTCATTCTCCAATCTAGGTGATCAAAAAGGTAGTTAAGATTTCCTATTCCATTCGCAATACTTTGAAGTTATCTTTCTATTTTCTTCATTCTCTTCTCCAAATATATTGAACTTCCAACTGCTGATGGCATTAATGGTGTTGAAGCATGTGATGAATGATCCATGAGAATATCTAATACTTCATTTCCATTTCATATGAAACTTGAGATTGACTGTAAAGTAGAAAAATTGTAGAAGGATGCCCAAGTCCATATATTGGCCCATTCATAATAATACCCATAACAGATTTGAAAATAATCAATCCTACATCAATGGGTTTTTCCATTTGAATGCAATAGTTTAAAATGACACTTTCTTTTGTAACTCTACTGTTTTGCAGATATGAAGAAATGTCATTGTTTTGAAATTGGATTAAGCAGTGAAGCAGAGAAACAAACGTATCTCTCATCTCTGATTTCCCAATTATCATTTTCATCCATCAGAAAATTATATACTTCTTGCATCATATCTCTTTTTGGGATAAATTTTGTATAATGATAGATTGGAACGTTTTCTATCATATACAAATCATTAATCTGTGCCTGAGTAAATGGTACAACCTTACCTCGAATGAAGACGACTCTTTGGGCAATTCCATGTAAGTTAGCATAAAACTCATTTACTACAGGTACTAAAACTACAGCGGTAGTGTAGCACTGAACTTCTCAATTTCTCTATACAATGATTTTCTCAATCTGTGAACTTAGATTACTCAATCAATGGTTGACAAAGCCTCTATCCTTGATAAGTCTCTTCTTTGTGATGACTTTGTCGTATAATCTCTGTGCGTCAAAACTGATAAAATTTCTTATATTAAAAACTCCACACCTTGAAGTATTTCTAGAGTTGGAAGCCATGAAATTCAAAATTAGGAAGTTTCTGGACTTCCAAGGCAGTTTTTAGGACTTTAAAAACACATCTCAGCTGTTATTGAAGAGCAAAATCCCGCCAAAGTCCGTCAAAACCGCTCTACACATGAGAAACTGCTCAGGATGTCGTCGGTGCTCCTGATGGCACGATCAGCGACATGGTCCATTAGGCGGGCACGGTCAGTACCCATTCTGGCACTATCGGCGCTAAAGGCCAAATTAACATCTATAACTTTTTTGTTCAATTTGATTCAAAATTTTCCTCTAATATCAATACTTTTCTTAATTTATGATATATATAATTATGTAGGACTTAAAAATATTATTATTTCTTGATACATAAATACACTTATTAAACAAAATAGTAATATATAGATATATAGATTTATATATGGGTTGTCTCCCACAAAGCTCTTGGTTTAACTTCGTCAGCCCAACGTACCATTTGTTTAGTTAGGCTGACTTAACATTAAAACTTCTTTAAATTGTGGTATGTGTCCTTCATAATAATGTTTTAATCAAAGCCCATTAACCTTAAATATTTTTCCAGTTTTAGGATCCTTAATAACAGCAGTTCCATAATGATAAACTTTAATTACTTTAAATGGTCTTAACCATCTGAATTTTAGTTTTCCTAAAAATAATTCTAATCTTGTATTATATAATAAAACTTCTTGTTCATGTTCAAACTTCTTCTTAATAATCTTTTAATCATGTCATATTTTCATTTTCTCTTTATAGATTTTTGCATTATCATATGCTTCATTTCTAATATTCCCATGTTCATTGAGTTGCAATAATCTTTTCTCACCAGCATCTTTTAGATTAAAATTAAATTCCTTAATAGCCAAAAATGCTTTATGCTCTAATTCTACTGGTAAGTGACATGTTTTTTTCCAAAAATAAGTCTGTATGGGGACATTCCCATAGAAGTCTTATAAGCAGTTTTATATGCTCATAATGCATTATCTAATCTCACTGACCAATTCAATTTATAGGGATTTACAACTTTTTCTAAAATTCATTTTATTTCACGTTTTGATATTTTTGCTAAACCGCTAGTCTAAGGATGATAAGTAGTGGATAATCTATACATAATATCATAATTTTTAATTAATTTTTCAATTCTTGTATTCCTAAAATGAGATCCTCCATCAGTAATAATTACTCTTGGCATTCAATATCTTATAAAAATAATTTTATTTAAAAATTTAGAAACAATCTGAGCATCACATTTAGGTACACAACAACTTCAATTCATTTGGATATATAATTAATAGCAACTAATATACATAAGTTTCCAAATGAAGGCATAAATGGTCTCATAAAAATCTAATTCCCACACATAAAAAATTTCAACTTCTAATGTGTAATTTAGAGGCATTTCATTTCTTCTAGAAATATTTCTTACTCGCTGATATCTATCACATGTTTTAATATATTCATTAACATCTCTAAAAGAGTATGCCAATAACATCGAGCTTGCAAAATTTTATAAGTATTCTATTTATTAGAAATTGTCCGCCAAATTCAGAATCATGACATCTTTCAATTAGTTGTTGAGTTTCTTCGTAAGGCACACACTTCCTAATAATTATGATTTTTACATTGTTTATATAAATATGGTTCATCCCAAAAATAGAATTTTGAATCATATATAAATTTTATACATTATTTATATAAATATGGGTCATCCCAAAAATAGAATTTTGAATCATATATAAATTTCCTTAATTATTGATTCTTAGTATCCGGTGGTAGAATATCACTTACAATGTAATTTATTATATTGGCATACCACGGTATATTTATTTCATCAATACTATATAATTGTTCATCAGGGAAATTTTCTAAAATTTCATTTGCAAAATTAGTTAATATTTTGTTTTCTAGTTTAGACAAATGATCAGCTATTTGATTATCATTTCCCTTTCTATCAACTACAGTAAAGTCAGACTCTTGCAATAGAAGTATCCATCTAATTTTTCTTGGTTTAACGTCCTTCTTTTACATCAAGTGTTTGATAGCAGAATGATCTGTATGCACTATACATTTCGTTCCGATCAAGTATTGTCTCAATTTATCAAAGGCATAAATAATCGCTAATAACTCTCTTTTAGTAGTAATGTAGTTAATTTGAGCATCATTCAGAGTCTTACTAGAATAATATGTTACTTTAAAAATTTTATTGTGCATCTGTCCTAAAACAGCTCCAATAGCATAATCACTAGCACACACATTATTTCAAATGGTTTCTCCTAATCAAGTGAGACTACTATAGGTGCAGTGATTAATTTTTCTTTCAATAGTTCAAATGCTTTTATGCATTCCTCATTAAAATCAAATTTTGTATCTTTTTCTAAAAGTTGGCATAATGGCTTAGCTATTTTTGAATTTTTTTTATGCAATGCCTATAGAAACTAGCATGTCCTCGAAAACTTCTTACCCCTCTGACTGTAGTCAATGGTGGTAATTTTTCAATAACTTGAATTTTTGCAAGATCTACTTCCATGCTATTTTTCAGAAATTTTATACCCAAGTACAATTCCTTCTGCAATCATAAATTGACATTTTTTTGCAATTTAGTACTAGATTGATTTTTTCACATAATTCCAGAACTTTTTCTAAATTATTTAAACATAATTCAAATGAAGTCTCAAACATAGAGAAATCGTCCATAAATACTTCAATTCCATGCTCAATCAAATTACTAAATATTGATGTCATACATATTTGAAATGTCGCAGGTGCATTGCATAGTCCAAAAGACATTCTACGAAAAGCAAATGTTTCATAAGGGCTTGTAAGTGTTGTTTTATCTTTATCCTCAGGAGCAATTGAAATTTGATGATAACTGATATATCCATCTAAAAAGTAGTAATATTTGTTTCCAGTTAATCTGTCAAACATGTGTGGTTTAGAAAAGGTAAAGGAAAGTGATCTTTCCTGATGGCCATGTTTAATTTTCTATAATCTATACAACTTTGCCAACCAGTAATGTGTCTTATTGGAATTAATTCATTTTTCTCATTTACTTCAATAGTTACTCTTCATTTCTTTGGAACACAGTGAATTGGGCTTACCCAAGCACTGTCTAAAATAGGAGATATAATTCCAACATCTAACCATTTTAAAATTTCTTTTTTAACAACTTCTTTCATTATTGGGTTCAATATCCTTTGAGGATCAGCTTTAGGTTCGTATTGATCATCTAATAGAATTATGTGCATACAAATTAAAGAGCTAATTCCTTTAATATCTGTTAAATTCCATCCAAAAGTTGTTTTATAATTTTCTATCATTTTTATTAATTTTTGTTTTTGAATTTCAGTTAACTCAGAAGATACAATAACAGGCAATGTAGATGAATCTCTTATAAACTCATATTTTTAATGAACAGGTAATACTTTCAATTCAAGTTCATGTTGTTTAATACTTGAAGAAATACAATTTTTATTATCATTTTCCAAGAAATCTAAAGTTTCAAATTTGTCCTGAATATAATCTAAATTTTCTTCTTTTATTTCATCCTCATTCTCAATAAATTCTTCTTGCTTTAATTTTTCCTCAAACTCATTCTTAAATTGCTTATTACTTAGATAATCAGTAACTTCCATCCTAAACATTCATTGTCTTTTTCTATTGCCGGATATTTAATAGCTTTTGCAATATTATATTTTACTTCTTCATCATTAACTTTCATTATTAATTCTTTTTTTTGAACATTTATCACAGCTCTCCCTATTGTAAAAAATTGTCTCCCCAAAATAATAGGAATCTCTTTATCTTCCTCCATATCTAATACTATAAAGTCTATAGAATAGGAATCTCTTTATCTTCCTCCATATCTAATACTATAAAGTCTACAAGGAAAATAAATTTTTTCACTTTTACTAATACATCTTCTATAACTCCTTTAGGATAGGTTATTAATCGATCAACTAACTGAAGAATTACAGTAGTAGGTGAAATCTTTCCTAAATTTAAACGTTTAAAAATCGATAGATTCATAAGATTGATACTCGCTCCTAAATCACATAAGGCTTTTTCATAAAATTTTTCACCAAATGCATAAGGTATAGTAAAACTACCAGGATCTTTTAATTTTTCAAGAAGCTTTTTCTGAATAATAGCAGTACACTCTTGACTAAGTGCACGGTCTCATGATCTAAAAACGTCATTTTCTTGTTTAGTATATCTTTCATAAATTTCACATAATAGCAGTACACTCTTGACTAAGTGCACGGTCTCATGATCTAAGCCCCTTGATTTTGTATTTGATTTCCCATATTCAACATTACTTCTTCCATCGTCAACTTCTTTTCCTTAACTTGTGGGTTAGAGCTAGAGTTAAATCCAAGAGGATAATAAGGTCAATAATTGGGATTTCCTTGATTATTAAAATTATTTTTAGGGGTTCATTAAATTGTTATAATTATTCCAACTAAAATTAGGGTGATTTTTCCATCCAGGGTTGTAATAGTTAGAATAGGGCTTGTTATTTCAATTATTAATAGCATTCAAAGTTCCATACAATCATTGAGTATCAATTATCTGTCATAGTGAATTTTCCTCTAATATTGGTGGTATTTGAGAATGTTCACTCCAATTTGATCAATTTTTTTCGATATATCAACAATTTGAGATGCTAAAATAGACATTGTCATGAATACTAGCTACTCTCTTAGGATTTACCTTTTTAGAGGGTCATTAAAAATTGTTAGTAGACATTTCTTTTATTAAAGAGTATGCTTCATCAAAAGGTTTTGACATTAAAGATCTACCTGCAGCAACATCTATAATCAATCTAAGTGATCCTACTAATTCATTGTAAAAAGTTTGAATTATTAACAAATCTGGTAAATCATGGTGTGTACATTTTCTAAGGAAATCCTTAAATCTTTCCCAGGCTTTATATATCGATTCCCCTTCAAACTAACAAAAAGATGTAATATCGTTTCTAAGCTTAGCGGATTTTTAGGGTGGAAAATATTTAGCCAAGAATTTTTGTGATAGTTCTCCCCAAGTTCTGATAGATTCGGGTACTAATGAATTTAACCAAGCTTTGATTTTATCCCTTAATGAAAAAGGAAAAATTCTAAGCGTAACAACATCATTATACACTCCGTCATATTTAAAAGTAGCACAAATTTCAAGAAAACTAGTAAGATGTAAGTTAGGATCTTCAATAGGTGTTCCTCCAAACAGATTATTTTGTATAATTTGGATAATAACAGGTTTAAGCTCAAATGAATTAGCAGCAACAACAGAATTTTAAATAGTTAAGTGAAGTTCGTCTACTGTTGGATTGACATAATCTTTTAAAGGTCTTTGTGGATTTTCATTTATTTGATTATCTAAGTTATTCGCCATTACGTTCAAAATTTTAATTTCTTTTTATTGTTTTTGAATTTTTCTAATAATATGTTCTAATTCTAAATCGTAGGGTACTAAATCTTCAAATCCAATATTTTGCATAAACAAATATAATAGGCAAAGAAAATTTTCTTAAATATATAGTTACATATTTTTGAGNATATTGTAATTTGTATATTTTTATCTCTAAATTTTCTAATTTACCAAATCTATTTAATTTACTATTACCTTCCCCGGCAATGGCGCCAAAACTTGATCCCAGTTGAATATAGTTGTGAAATATTTATAAAATTGACTCCGCTTTACAACGGTGCCAAAAACTTGATGTGGTATTTTATTAATAATAACTTTAACCACTTAAGATTAGGATTCTATGCAAATATACGTATCGTTATCGAGTAATATAAGACTTTCTGTTTAAGTCACAAATGTCGATCCCACGAGGAAAGTTTAAATTTGACATGATAAATTAACTAGAAAATTGACATAAATCAAATGAAATTACTATCACTAATTTCAAATGTGTAAGATACTAACAAAACAAAATTATTAACTACTAGCAAAACTTAAATACTGAGTTTAAAAATAGTAACTACTAAACTATGTTTATGTGATGAAGTTTTCATATGCGAAAAAGCATCTTTCCCAATACAATGAGCTTTTTTGTTGAAATGAGATAAGATAAATGGTTTAGATTTATATTGTACCAAATAGAAGCAATTTTAAATCTCTCAGTGTTATTAAAAATCATTGGTTAATCTTAGGTTTAGTCTCTAAATCCATGGCTAGGCCAGGAGGATACTGGATCCCACTCTAGAGCTCCCACTTCCATTCCTTTGAAGGCTAACTCCAATTGGGGATTTTTAATCTGTCACCCTAAAATATCTTCAATTCTACACCCAATAAAGTATATTTCCTATTTATTTGCACTTAATCCATGAATGAAACACTCCTCCATGGACTTAAATATGATTCTCACTATGTTGTAGAACTCATACTCTATTTCATGGATTATATGTTTCACAACATATTTTAACAATTCAATTGGTTGGGTCTAAAAATAAATTAAGAGCGGATTTGAAAAACCATCACAATTTATTTTAAATTTTATCATTGGTATATCCAAATTATTTCTTCATTTCACCATATCTCAGAGTAAGGAGAAAAATATAGGAATCTACTCAGACTTCATGAGAAAGATACAAAAAAAAAAACAAATTTCATATATAAAAGAAAGTTCATACAATAATAATAAACAAACAAAACTTATCTGAAACTCTTTCTCAAAGCAAATCCCTTGTAGCCTCTCTTAAGAAATGTAGGAAGAAGAAATCTATCACTTCTCTTTCTCTTCAGCACTTCATAGAGAAGAATTCACACTTAAACTTACCACAAAAATTCAAAATTATAAAGACAATAACTAACTATTGGTGTGGAATGGCATGGATTGTAGGCGTGCAAAGAGGAAAACTGAGTGAGTGGAAGAATGCGAAATGGTGCAAAGGGGTGGGAGCAATTTTCTGATCAAATTTTGGCCCTAAATAGAGCCTAGGGTCGGTTCTTCAATAGGTGCATCCAAAAACTCCCTAAAAAAGCATCCAAATTTATCAAATCTTCTAGAAACAAGCCCTGCACCGACACTGGTGTCGTCGACGCCAGATTCCATTTAATTAATTTGTCTTCTCTGTCAAACAACGTCGTCAATGCTTAGTCTAGCACTTTTGGTGCTGAACAATTTTTTAAATTCTCCATTTTGACTCTAAATTTCATCTTTTTTGCTTCTTTTTTGCTTCTTTTTTGCTCTAAGTTCTAAAAATCAATTGCATGCAATAAAACGCAAAAATACCTTCTATTAAAGTGCAATATCATAAGAAAATATGTATAAAATATGGGTCTAAAATTGCATATATTTTTAGTGTATCAGAAAGTAAAAAGGGAAAAGTCAGGCAAGTGCCCCATGCCCACTCAGTAGTGCACCCCTGCTAGGCCACCAAAAAAGGGTGTAACTATGCCTGATCCAAGTGCACCTATGACAAGTCCACATTGGAGATTTTCGTAAAATAGAGTAAGTGGAATACCAATGTCGTGACTATGGCACACCCATGGCACACAAACATCGCACTCACATTATAGACTAGGCTAAAATGTAACACCCTTATGCCATGTATGCACTTATCCGCCCAGATGATAGAACACCTTCTTTATAGCTCATGTGTCCCCACGTAAATCCTCTATGTAGCCTAGAATCGACTTCTCACTCATTAAACATCCCTAGGACATCTTTGATTTAGACCCAACCCACTCTTGTCAGACATGGGCGTTGCTGTGCGTGCTATGCAAAATTCAATTAAAGAAAGTTATCTTGCCTTTTAATGAGCCTTGGCTATAAATATACTCCTTGGAATGAGAGGGTAAATCTTTTGATACTTTAAGGCAAGGGTTTCTCTGAAAGGGGAGTTCATTTTAATGCCCAAGAGCTTTCTCTCTTTTTCCTTAATGAGAGAAGGCTCTTAGGGTGCTCTTATATTACTTTTGAGAGGGAGTTTGTGAGAAAAGTATTGCAACTGGTGTGTGAGAGAAATAATGGATCATGTTCATTGTATGTTGAAGATCACTACTTGTATGAAAAGGAAAAAAAGTTATAAGTTTTTAGTTTCATACGTGTATTAGTTCTAAGTGATTTCAATGAGTCATTTTTTCGTGTTTCTCTTGCATTTCATGTAACTAAATTGCTTTTGTGCTTTTGTGATGTTAAGATAACTTTTTTAATGTTTTTTATTACGTTGGTTTTCCCATAACATTTTCTATGCTTTTCACGCATGGAAGTTTTTTGGTTAACTGTTTTTAACTTTGTTTACTTCAGATCCAACCCATTAGAATGAAAAAAAAAAATTTAATATCTTGGAATTATGCTCGTTGTCTAGTGGAATGAAAACGTTAACTCATAAGAACCTAATGAAATTGGCACATTTTCAATTGGGTTTTACAGCCAAGGTAGGGGTTTTAAAGAGTCATGAGAAATGTTGTATAGTTAGGCCCCGTTTAGCTGTAGTATGGTTTTCAACTAGACTTATGGCCTAAACATAGGCTAAGAAGAAATGTTATATTTAGTTGATAGCTATCACATAAGGTAATTCCTAGGAAAATAACAAAACTATACTACACATGAATCATAGAAACACGAGCCTCTTCCTCTCGAAAGTACACTCCAACTTTATGCTTATAGTGTTTTTGAATCTTTGTGCTTCCGGTCCTTCTGGATTTTGTTGGTTGATTTTTTTGTTGTTTGGTTTAGAATGGTTGGATCTTTTTTTAAATCTGTGATCCTGTTAAATTAGATTCCATGGGTTGGTAAACTAAAGGTTAATCTATTAGAATTGATCTTAGCTTTTCTAATGGGATCGACACATGAGCTCAAAAAATTGTATTTTACTTGACGCATATACTAACATCTTGACAACTTTCAGACCATCATTCTGAACGTTCCACCACTTCTCCATTCATGTACAACACTGATCGTGAAACATCATGAGAAGATGGATGTTGAGGTCCATAAATCAAATTAAAATTCTTAGTTTGCCCATTTCTAACTGCTATGGGGAAGAAAGGTTGCTGACAAAGAATCTTAGTTTTTTTGTGTCGACTACCTTCATGATCAGATAGACATAGGGCCTTAGTAGCTTGATATGGGCACCCATTTAAGATTATTCTAAGTAATCCTATGCTCACCGAGGTTTTTGTTGTTGATGTATAGAAAAAAATTGCTTACTTTCATCAATATTTTTTCATATTTTTGTGAACAAAATTGCACTTTAAAGAAGGGTATTTTATGTTTTTCTTGTAGACACAACATGTAGTCAAAGTGGAATGAAATAGAGAAGAAATGGAGCGACGCGGAGCTGGTATGGAGTAATTAGAGATCCAACAGACTGCACCTAGGTGCCAAGGCACTCCTACTGAGCACCTTAGTGCTAACTACTTTGGTTCCTAGGTGTCAGTAAGACAGAGAGGCTGAAACCTAGGTGCCAGCAACGGCAAGAAAGTTTTTCAACAGTTCTCCCCTTGATGTGGGAAGTTATTTTGACATTAATAACAATTCTTTAAGGAGATTTAGAAGAGGATTTACATAGAAAAGGAGAGGAGAACTTTATGGGTTTGATGTAGGTGAGATTTAGTGCTTTTATCTAGAGATTTTGGTGAGATTTTAAAGGTGTATCATAAGGAGATTATTCTACACAACAAGAAGGGCCTACGAGATCCTAGGAGAGCATTTTAGAGCATTGTAAAGATGAAGAAGCTAAGTATTGTGCATTTCTTGTATTTTTCTTTTGTAAAACACAATTACTTAGTGGATTTGTTTAATGTTAATGATTTTTTGTGGTGTTTTATCCATGCTTAGTGAGCAGTCTTTTCTCCTTTCTTTTGTAATGATTAGGTTAGTTGTGTATGAATTGTATAATGCTTTTAAAATTGGTTTTAAATATTTAAGGTGACGAGAATTCTTCAAAGCATCATTTATTTTTCATTCTAACCAAATGATTTGTTAAAATATGTTGTGATGCATAATGAATTAGGAGAGCTATGGAGCAATGATTAGATTATTCATGTTGAAATATAGGTTATGAAGCAAAGTATTAATTAAGGGATCAAACACTGTTGATTTTCTGGCACAAAGGATCATGGGAGAAGTCTCTTATCTTAAAGGGAAGGGCCCCATTACCAAGAAGAAGTTCCTTAACAAGATTTTCCAAACTTTGGAACAAGTGATTCGGGAATTTTTGTACTTCCTGCATGGTCATCGCTGTGTAAGGCCAAGGTACTCTTGTGAGCCCGTTGCAAAGTCAGGATTTCTTCCATCCGTCGGGGAGACTATAGAACCAGTTGAAGTATCTTTGGTGACCTTAAGTGTGACAACTAAAGCTTCTGTTACTTTGAATCCTGTTGTGAAGGCTCCACATGCATCTGATGTAGTTCCCATGCATATGAATAACAATAAGAAAATGTTAGCTTATTTCTCCTCTTCTCAAAATGAAGTTAATATTTCATATGTTGAAGTTAAAACTTCTATGGAATGAAAATGATGGATAATTACATTATATAAGTTAATAAGTTAGGTAAAGTAATAAATATATTTAATAAAATAAATATATAATTAATACTTATCCTTAAAATATTAATAATATTAAATTATTATATATTGCTATTTAACTTATAAAAGTAAATCGGTTTTAGTTAATCAAATTCTATTTAAATAATGTATGATATATTATATGTGTTATCGTTGAGCTTAGTAATAAGTACATGCCTATTATTTATGTTTTCTTAGTTTTATTTTCATATTTTTAAAAGTTGTTCAAACTTATTTATTCATTACACTGAACAAACATGATCGAATATTAATTGACTCAAACTAATATTAATTGAGTCAAGTTTGAGCTATTTATTGAGTGTAGTGGTCCATTAAAACCCCTAAAAAAAATAAATTGATGGATTAAATTTTAAGATTCAATGTAAAATTAATTTAATTTTTTAGTTTAAAAAAATTAAAGCATTATAATGGATGGCTAGTATTAAATTTCTCATTTTATATCATTCTTATGGCATTTAAGTGTTTTAATAATCTCATTATTGAGTGCCTTTGAGTTTGTACTTTCCTTTTGTTGATCCTTATATTTTGATGGTAAGAATGCAAAAATATAGAATGCTCGATCCCTTAATTAATCCACTTAAGTTTCTGATCATTTGTCAAATGTTGAAATTGGAGTTCATAAGATACCATTATATTAGATGGCTAGTATCAAATTTTTTCATTTTATGTCATTTTTATAGCATTTAAATGTTTTAATAATCTCTTAGCCGAGTGCTTTTGAGTTTGTTGCTTTCCATTCATTGATCACAAAAATAGAGAATATTTGATCCATTAATTAATACACTGAAGTTTCTATTTATTTGGCAAATGCTGAAATTGGTGTTCATATGATACTAAATCAAATTAAAAGTATTTTTAATTCAAATAATTTATTTGTTTGATTTAATGAATTTTTTTGTGATATTTTAAATTTTAGTAAATTTGATCCGAACTCACCTTCATTATTGTATAGTGATACTTACGTACAAGCTCAATTTAAGCTAATAATTTAAACTCTTTTTCAAACAGTCATCAATCATGCACATAAATCATAGTCTTGTTCCTCTAGAAAAGAAGATCCAAGTCATGCTTTTTTTTTGGCCAATATTAGGGTATGAGCTAATAGTTGAACTATTTTTCAAACCATCATCAATCTTGCGACAAATCATAATTTTGTCCCAATATAAAGGATAATCTTGGTCTTGGCTTTGTGTATACCATCTCTAATTATTCTATAGATAAATTAGCTCAATTAATATAGAGAATCATGCTCTACTAACCCATGTTACATAATATTTAAATTTGGGACATTTACATGAGAGTCATGCTCCACTAACCCATCTTTCATAATATAATTTAGGGCATTTACATACATACACCACCGAAGTCCTATGTACCAAATCATAGTCCAATTTATCTAGAAAAGAAGATCTTGGTCATGGTTTTGTGTGTGCTATATATGAGCTCATTTAAAGCTAATAGTTAATTTATTTTTCATGAGAAAAGATAATTTTGGCCTTGGTTTTGTGTTTACCATATTCTATAGATAAATTAGCTCATTTAATATAGAGAATCATGCTCCACTAATCCATCTTACATAATATGTAAATTTTGGGCATTTGCATGAGAATAATGCTCCACTAACCCATCTTACAAAATATGTAAATTTGGTTCATTTACATGCATACACCACCGAATTAGTATGTACCAAATCAGTCCCATTAATCTAGAAACGGTCATGGTATGGCAATATGAGCTCATTTTGCTAGTAATTAAATTATTTTTCAAACACGCGTCAATCTTGCACCAAATCATAATACTATTCCTCTCCAAACGAAGGTTTGGGTACTGGTTTTATGTATATCATCTCTAATTAATCTATAGGAAATTTTTTTCATTTAATATACAGAACCATACTAACCCCTACACACAATATGTAAATTTGAGGAATTTGCAATATTTCATTTAATATACAGAATCATGCTCTACCAAACCAGCAGACAATATGAAAATTTTGGGGATTTGCATACATACACCTTCAAATTACTGTGTAATTATATGTAACACCTAAACTTCGTGCTTTTACACTCATTCCACCTAAATTAAAAGTTCAGAAACACATTTTAATTCAAAGGCAAGGTATCTAAGGTGTGTAATGTAAAAATACTTGCATTTTAACATTTAAAAGTTCATAAACACATTTTCATTCATAGGCAAGGTGTCTATGATCATGTAAATCTTCCATATTTAAGATGTGGGAAAACATTTATTTTCAAATGTGTGTAATGTAGAAATGCATGCATTTTAACATTTAAAAGTTCAGAAACAATATATGTAACACCTAAACTTCGTGTTTCTACACTCATACCACCTAAAATAAAAGTTCAAAAACACATTTTAATTCATAGGCAAGATATCTACATTACACACCTAAGGTGTGTAATGTAGAAATATTTGCATTTTAACATTTAAAAGTTCATAAACACTTTTTCATTCATAGGCAAGGTGTCTACTACATTACACACCTAAGGTGTTTTTATATACGTAACAGCTAAAGAGATAACCATATGCAAGCCCAACAAATTCCTATGTATGAACATGTAAATTTTCCATATTTAAGATGCGGGAAAACATTCATAATTCAGATGTGTGTAATGTACACTACCTAAGCTGTTTTTATATACGTAGCAGCTAAAGAGATCATATGCAAGCCCAACAAATTCCTAGATCATGTAAATCTTCCATATTTAAGACGCGGGAAAACATTTATTTTCATATGTGTGTAATGTAGAAATACCTGCATTTTAACATTTAAAAGTTCAGAAATAGTAATTACATATTTCAGAAATAGTAACACCTAAACTTCGTGCTTTTACACTCATACCACCTAAATTAAAAGTTCAGAAATACATTTTAATTCATAGGCAAGGTGTCAAGGTGTGTAATTTAGAAATACCTGCATTTTAACATTTAAAAGTTCAGAAACACATTTTCATTCATAGGCAAGGTGTCTACATTACCACACCATATGCAAGCCCAACAAATTCCTAGGTATGATCATGTAAATCTTCCCCATATTTAAAATGCGGGAAAAAAATTATTTTTGTTTGGTTGCTTCTGTCGTTAAGGCTCATTTGGTTGCTTGTAGATGGAATCCATACATTAAATCTGAAGAACTTCCTTTTTATTCATCTTAAATTTTAAGCAAATAATTATAGATATTACTTCAAAAGCTGCATAATCCAGCAGTTTCACTAAGATATCTGGCTGAAATAACATAGTTCGAATCATATTACACAATCGGCGACTTGGATTAATCACTAAATTTAAAATATATGCCATCTAATTTCTTCTGTTTAATCTAATAATGCAAAGATGAGATAAATGACAAAAAAAAAAAAAGAAACCACTCTCGAAGAAATCAGTACACCATAACAGACAGAGGAGGCTCCCACAGCAAACAATAGAACAACTTCAAAAGAAGCAACGAACATTAAGCCAAATCTTTACTAATTACAGATTAAAGAATCTCTAAATCGTCTTCTTCTTCTTCTTCTTCTTCAAATCAAATCTAAACAAGCCCAGATTCTCTGCAGTTTCACTAAGATATCTGGTTGAAATAACAAGGTTCTAATCATATTTAAATGAGCGACATAGATTAATTACTCTATTAAAACCATATGTCATCTAATTACTTTATTTAATCTTCTAATGATAGCAGAGAGTAGATAAATTACCACAAGAAAAAGATGAAAAACCACATATGTATTCTCGAAGAAATCAGTACACCATAACAGGCTGAAACTCTCACAGTAAACAATAGAACAAATTCAAAAAAAAAAAACCAACGAACAATACGCCAAATCTTCACTAAGTACAGATCACAGAATCTCTAAATCGTCTTCTTCAAATCAAATCTAAAAAAGATCAGATTGTCTGCTTCTGAACAGAATCAGACCTGAAACGGCCACGGCCAGTTCTTCATTTCATCCTCACTCTGCACCTTAGCGTTCATTCTCGCACTGTCTCCATCCACATACGCGTAGTACCTTAGCACAAAAGCTAGAGAGAGAACAACCCACTCCAAGCAGAAGATCACGACTCCGAGGCCGCCCACCATTCTCAGTATGATCGCTCCGTCATCAACCCTCACGTAGGACCTGAGTCCGCCCAGAAGAAACTCCGATGTTCTTGAAAAGATTAGGACGGCGACCGAGCCCTGCAAGATAGCGGTGAGAACTGTGGCGACCATGTGAGCGCCGTGCCATTTGCCGGAGGTTGAGTTAGCGGCTGTGCAGCCGGAGATGGCGCCGGCGATGGTGAGGGCATGGAGGAGGATAAGGAGGAAGCCGATGGCGGAGGGGATTAGGCGGAGGGAGAGTGTGAGGAAGATGCAGCCTGAGGCGGCGCCCAACAGGATGTAATTTGAGAGGAGGAAGATCTTGTGAGTGCGGTAGTAAGCGGCACTCATTTTCGATAATGGAGCGGCAGATGATTTGGGGAGAGAGGGGCGTGAATGGGGTATTTGATGGCAGGGGAAAGCAGAAGAAGAAGAAAAAGACAAGGAATCTGACCGTTTGATGGTGAGAACAGACCGAAACCCAACGGCTAGTTTCCAAACCCTGATTTTTAAATTTGGTCTTTTTCAAAGGTAATTCGTAACGGTTATATGCTCATTTGTGCTTTTGAACCCAGATAAATCGCGAATTTACTGGAAAATATCCCTTTGAAACTTGTGCATGACTCAGTTGTAGGAGTGTCAAGGAAATGAATAAAAGCTGTTTAAAATATAAGATGAGTATGGAGTAATTAATTAAAACTAAACAAAAATATATTTTTGTTATTTAAAAATAATTATTATTTTTACTGTTTAATATTATAAAAACATTTATCTTCTGGTAATCATAAAAACATCTTATATTTTATACTTAATATTTATTATTTTATTTATTTATTTTACATTTCTTGAAAGAAATAGATGTTTTAATAAGATATTTTAATAAATTATGATTAGGATGAGATTAATTTTATTATAGGTGTTATTGATTTTGTGTAAGTGTATTATCCATCGATACCACTAAAGTGTGAAATTGTACATTAAGAGTGTGCCAAGCATGAATCACGAGGAGATCCAATGGTCTAGAAAAAGTATAACAAAGATGAGCCAACTACTAGGAGACCAAGAGGCCCGGCTTATTTGATTGGATGCAACCATCCAAGCTAAGGACAAATGCTAACCTGGCCAAGGGAAGGATAAAAGAACATTCTGAGCAGAATGATGTGAACAGACTGATCAACACCTGAGCTAATCACCACTAGAAAGTCTAGCGCATACATCAACCTAACTCTCGACAGATCTAGCTGACACATCAAAACTTACTGCGAAGTTAGTTGGTCATACAACACAAGTGCACGTGTCAAGTAATATGCGGTCAAAGTGTCTACGTATCGATCCCATGAGGAAATATTTAACAATTACTCCTGCAAAAAATCTCTAGTTTATGAATTCAATGAACCTAACTTAGTTTTATTGCAAAAAAGTTTTAAGCTTATAAATTCTAATAAAAGCATAGTATATCGCAGACAACAAAAATAGTAAGAAAGGGAGAAATTTTTAGACATTTTTCAAGAGTGACGAGGCTTGTCCTCTATGATTATGAATCGTGGTGATCATGATTTTCTTAAATATTTTTCCTATGTTACTGTTATCAATTGAGAATACATTAGTCATTGTGTCCATATTTAGGTCAAAAGAAGCCTAGAATCCATGAAGTTGATGCTTCCTTAATCCCCATGACATTTCACATGAATGTACTAATTCCTAGAATTGAGTAAACTTTATCAATTGGAATTTGGTAAATTGTTTCGTTTTAAAACTGTATATTATGATAGATATTAAATTTGATTAAATTATGTAAAATAATTTGATAACTTAACTTAGGATTTTTAAATCTTTTAGTTGAAGTATGAATTTATTATTATCATATTTAATCGAATTAATTTTAATTTTTCATTCATATTTATGTCAATTGATAATTAAATTTCTAAAGAGTAATTAATCATTAATAAAATTTTTATTAAACTAATGATTTATTAAATAATAATTTAATAATTATTAATTAATAAAGNTGACGCATTAAAACTTACTGCGAAGTTAGTTGGTCATACAACACAAGTGCACGTGTCAAGTAATATGCGGTCCAAGTGTCTACGTATCGATCCCACGAGGAAATTTTTAACAATTATTCCTGCAAAAAATCTCTAGATTATGAATTCAATGAACCTAACTTAGTTTTATTGCAAAAAAGTTTTAAGCCTATAAATTCTAATAAAAGCATAGTATATCGCAGACAACAGAAATAGTAAGGGAGAATTTTTTAGACTTTTTTCAAGAGTGACGAGGCTTGTGCCTCTATGATTATGGATCGTGGTGATCATGATTTTCTTAAATGTTTTTCATATGTTATTGTTATCAATTGAGAATACATTAGTCCTTGTGTCCATATTTAGGTCAAAAAAAGACTAGAATCCATGAAGTTAATGCTTCCTCAATTTTCATGACATTTCACATGAATGTAATAATTCCTAGAATTGAGTAAATTTTATCAATTCAAATTTGGTAAATTGTTTCATTTTAAAATCGTATATTATGATAGATATTAAATTTGATTAAATTATGTAAAATTATTTGATAACTTAACTTAGGAATTTTAAATCTTTTAGTTGAAGTATGAATTTATTATTATCATATTTAATCAAATCAATTTTAATTTTTCATTCATATTTATGTCAATTGATAATTAAATTTTTAAAGAATTAATTAATCATTAATAATTTTTTTATTAAACTAATGATTTATTAAATTATAATTTAATAATTATTAATTAATAAAAGATTATTTATTTATTGAAATAATTAATAATTAATTAAATTTTAATTTGTTGTTTATTTTTTCGTTAATTATTTATTAGATAGTTATATATAAGTCTATATAAATATAATTAGTTATTATTATAAATTTAAATTAATTAAAACAAACTTAAATAAAATTATATCCCTCTTTCTCCTTTCTGCCCGAAACCCTAGGTTGTCTCTGTCCCGGCTCTCCGGTATCGCCCAAAACCATCGCCGTGACCGAAAACCTCGAGATACAGTGTTGATTAAAGCTAGCGGAGAAGGCAACGAGAAAATCGCTGCGTATAGAGGACTCCTAAACTCCTATCTTTCTCCTCCTTGACCTCCACTCGTACCGGAAACAACTGAGGAAGGTAACCCTCGTCTTGCTTCCTCTTCCTGCCACCATCCTTCGAACGTTTCAGCCTCTCTAAATTCCGTAAATCCGCTTTCCATCGGGATTCACTAAATCCTGGATTTATGGCAAAACAGAGGAAAATAGGGATTTAAGAACTTGTAGGATCTGAAGTTGTCATTATTGCTGTTTAGCAGGATTTAGGCTAAATGCTGGTCAAATCCCTAAATCATGCTTAAATCCTGCTACTAAACAACCCCTAAGGATTTGATAAATGTTGGAGCGTTAGTTGCATCAGATTTCACTTTGGTGCTTAATGCTTCATTGAGGAAACTTAAGCGGTATTGAAGATGCCTTGTCCTTTTCGTATCCCTAGCTTTTTTTTCTCATGAAGATTCTGTTTTTTTTCCTTAACCAATATGCAAGAAAATGGCTCATCTCGAAAATGTAATTCTTTTTGAGATATAAATTGCAATAATTGCATTGTAACTTGTCAACACTTCGTTTTAGTTTTACCACAAGACTTTTCAAGACCTCCTTTTCTTCTTCTGAAGCAGTTGTATTGATTATCATTTCTAGCAACTTCCATAACTTCTCCTTCAACAACTTTTGCAATAATTTCAACTGCAATATTCGCTTGATTATCATTCATAGTTTGACAACTGAAAGGATTAGTATTAGAATCTATATTTTTTTGGCTGCAAATAATGAACTAGAGGTCATGAACTATTGAAATTTTGAGATGTAGCATTGACATCCGTGAGATTTAACACCATTTAATAAGAAGATTTATGCGAAGATATTATTATGGTATTTAAATTTGATATCAAAGTCAAGACAATATTTAGCAGATTGCTCTGCATAGGAAACTGCTGATATTTCTGTTGCATGGATGTTGGAGGCTTGATTTTTTATTCAGATAAAATATTTTATTTGTGATGTTCTATGTGATTTTTTTTTTTAAATTTGTTTATAATACAATTTATATTTTTGATAGCTAAAGGTTCTTCTCGTACATGGTTGGTAAGGAACTATATCTTTATGTTCTACAAATGAATGAAAGATCCTTATTTATTTATTTTGGACCGAGAGCCTAGATTTGTACATAAATATGGTGTCAATTTTAGGTGTAATAAAACATGTAGCTTAATATGTATTATCATGAAATCCCTGTGAGTTAAAAGATTCAAAGCTATTATCAATTTAGAACTTCTTCATGCTTTTTTCCATTTCACCTTCAATTACTACCTAGACAGTCTTATTCACACGGAGCATTTGAGAAAATGCATCTATAGCTAAGGTGACATGCTCATTTATTGCCTGTCAATGTATCAATTTCAACCTAATTGAGAAGCAGAAAAATATAATATGTGCTCACATCTTGTAGGTATGCTCACCCAAGTTTCGACATTAGCATACCTCACGAAGACAAATGACGTAGGGCATCCAAGTCTCAACAGAGCATTTGAGAATATGCATCTATAGCTAATTAGACGACATGCTCATGTATTGTTTGTCAATGTATCAATTTCAACCTAGTTGAGAATCAAAAAAATATACAATGTGCATACCTTTTGTAGGTATGCTCACCTAAGTCTCAACATTAGAATACCTCACAAAGATAGATGACTTAGGGCAACCTGAGAGATTGAAAGTAGCAAAACTCAAAAGCTTAGGACAGATGATAATAATGAGAGGCAAAAGAACAGAAATAAGATGCGAGATTTGAGAAAGGAATCTAAGACTAATAAATAAGTATATAATGTATTAATATTAATTAAATAATTTATTAAGTCTTACTTGGTGAAATTTAAATTAAGGGTAATTAATTTACATAGATAACACACAATTTATATGTATTTACATGTCTCCCACCTAAAATTTCATATTTACATACATAGATTGTCGCCGTTTGCCTTCGCCCACTGTCGTCATTTGCCAAAGTAAATACATTATTTTCAATCTATTTCAAACAAAAAAATAATAATAAATGTAATCATACATTTATTTTATAATGAACTAGACAACTGAAAAGCATTTCAAATATATTGTAATCATAATACTTTGCAAATCTCTTATATTACAATTCATTTTTAGGAAAACAAACATCCCCTAAGGTACTTACAATACTTGTTGGGATTTTGGAGGTAAGCACCTATTCTCATTGGTGTGGCCTTTCAGAAGTATTCTTTGTATTGTATGAAGTCTAGTAGTTTTGCCTTCGAGCCTCTCAGCTGTGTGGGCTTTCAAGTTCCACGATCACTCGTAGATTGACCATTCGATCGACTGCATATACATGTGTTTGTATCGGCTTTCTTGTCCTTGAGGGAAGAATGGCGTCTTTCATGCTTCGGACGAGGCCCATCTATCTCCCTCCATCCGTCATCGCTAGAGCCTTTCTTGCCCGATGGTCGGCCACTTTTCGCTTTTCATAATGGGCAAATTCATTTATTCTTCGGCCGTGATGTGGGCTTTAACCAACTCAAATAGTTCAATTAATATTTCGGGTTTCTATAAACGCAATAAGTACTTAAATTATGGACTTTTTTGTCCTTGCCTCAGGGCGGCTTTGTCAACCGCTTGCTCTAGTTTTTGTAGCTCGAGCATCTTTTTCTGGAACCTTGTAACGTACGCATGCGGGCTCTGTTTGGTCCCTGTTTTACATGCCACATGGAGTATGAAACCGTGCGGGGCTTTTGGGCACTACCGAACCGTGCAAAAAATAGTTTTTTGAACTCTCCGAAGGAATTGATAATTTCAATAGGGAGCCCATTGAATCATTTGAGAGCGGAACCTCTGAGAGTAGTGTAGAACTGCCGACATTTCAACGCGTCATAAATTTTGAGTAGGCAAATTGCCGACTCAAGGGATGCAACATGATCGGTCGGGTCGCTCCAACCATTTTACGGTTCCAAGGAGGGAACTTTGAATTATCTTGCGGCTCAGCATCAACAACATGGCGGGAGAACGCATTCTTTAAATTGCAGTTAATTTCCAATTGTCCTAGTTGCGGTCTTCCCTTTGGCATGGGTCCATCACTATCTTGGTACTGGAACTTTCACATGTTCGGCTATCTGAGCTGGCTACTGATAATGAGGTTTGGGTGCTGATGGATGAGTTTGTGGGAGAGAGAGGTTGTGCTTTCCCTTCAAGCTCCATGGTGGTTCATTCTGCAATCTGGCTCACCATTCTATA
Organism: Phalaenopsis hybrid cultivar; assembly: GCA_002079205.1. Taxonomy (NCBI): domain Eukaryota; kingdom Viridiplantae; phylum Streptophyta; class Magnoliopsida; order Asparagales; family Orchidaceae; genus Phalaenopsis; species Phalaenopsis hybrid cultivar. Next base: position 148,512 of record JXCR01146892.1, on the reverse strand, counting down.
ATGGAGTTTGAATTTTTGGTTGCACGAATTCCAAGATGGACTCCACGTTAGAGGCTTCTCTTTGCCATGTACCTTCATCTTGATACATTCATCTTCTCCTTGAAGGCATGACTTCACCTCACCATATATTTTAGGATGTTGAATCCTAAATTGTCCTATGGATCACGCCCAAGGAATAGAACATCGGCTGAATGAGAGGAAAGCGACTAAGAGAAAAATAAGACACAAGTAATACTTAATATTTTGGAAATTGTTTAATAATCTGTTTTCGTTAAAATGACATTTCTATTTATAAGTCATAGGAAGAGTATGATAAATTACATGATTGTCCCAATTTAATGGGAACATTATAAGTCATTTAAGAATCATTACATATTTACGTATTTGCAACTAACGTGAACACACTTTGACCCTATAACCACTGACGACACCATTTTCTTTTCTAATTACATTTGACATCATTTCACATTCGTAATTGTCTTGTCTGATTGCCTGGTATTTATTTGATCGACCGAAATTATCTACCGATTGATTTTCTGTAGTCTCATCCGAAAAAAATTGTTGTGAGGGCTCATAATACTCGGGAAGGATTGCTCCGTCAAGCAAGGGTATTTACCGCAATCTGACAGAAACTCTTTCTTTGGTCGATATGTCTTAGACTCCCATTGATTTTCCTAATGCCAAACTTCGGTCGATTAATCATAACGTATGCGTGCGGCATTTCTTGGTTCGGTCAGAGGTTTGTTTGGTCGCCCTAAAATTCGACCGACCAGTACAATGATGAATGGTTGCGCTTCTGCTGCTTCCCTCATGTGACTCATTGGATCTCTTCGAGATTTGTGCAGCCACATTAATGATGTACAAGCAAGCTACTTGTTGAACCACAAATCGCGAACTCAAATAAATAAGTTGAATTGCGTTCAAAATTGTCTCATTTAACTTTTGAGTTTTAAAATAGCTCTCAAACTTATTTAGCTACTTAAGTCGAAAAAACATAACATGTATTTAACAAGTTGAG
>JXCR01146892.1:122657-146772 GCA_002079205.1 Phalaenopsis hybrid cultivar | reverse complement strand
TATTAGACTGATAGGAACAATAAAAATTTTAGCAGATAGTAGGAATACATTAATAGATTTTATTCCGCCGGTATCAAATCCAAATGATACAATTCCGAAGACATAAAGAATGAACCTACATTTCGCGAGTTAGGCAATTCTCTCCCAAATCTTAACAGCAAGATTCAAAACAACAATCAGATTTATAACCCTAAACTTATTACGCCTTTTTTATAACCCATAATACTAACTAACAAATTACTAAATTACCTTTTTAGTCTTTTGTCTTGCATAAGTCTTCAAATTATTTGACAGATTCGACATCGTCTCAACATAGCATGAGACAGATGGCGTCTTAGACGCCGGTTTAACAAAGATCTTCTTGTTCCATTTTTACATGATTTATTTCTTTGATAAATACTTAATTTGGTTAGCAAAGGGGCTTTCCAATTGGCTTTGTCAGTGAACAGTTAACTGAATGATGCAGAGCATTAATTTCTGGGGGCATTTACATACATATCACACAATTCTTTTGTATTTACATATCTCGCACCTAAACTTTTATATTCACGCACATAGCACTCAAATATTGAATAACAAAGCAAAAATAGCACCACACTTTTTTAAAGTAAAATAACCTTTTCATGTATAGGTTTAAAGCACAAAAGTGTTATGTATGTAAATATGAAAGTTTATATTTGAGATATGTAAATACATAAGAATTGTTTGCTAGGCATGTAGATTTCTCCCATTGGGCATTTTGCATGCATAACACCCAATTCCTATGTATTTAAATAACTAACACCTAAACATCTCTTTTTACAGTAAGAATACCACTCTTTTAACTTTAAAAATAAGAAACACTCGTTTTCATGCATAGTTGTTAAAATTGAAGTTTAGGTGTTAGATATGTAAATACATACAATTTGAGTGGTATATATGCAAATCTTCTTTTTGCTTTTGTATTAAATTTGAAACCATCATTGCTATGTTCGGTATGGTATCATATCATGAATATGATTTAACCCCATCTTTGACATCATGATAACATTGGATTCAAAGATACCAACAACTCCAAAAATTGCTTTCTTAACGCCTCCAATAGTGAGCATTTATGGGAATTCCAAATACTTTATGACTTATTAATTACCTATTACAATTACATAACTACTAAACTATACAACCCATCACAAAATCCAATCAGAATAACTGTAGTTTGCCTTCAGAAACATTGAAACATTGCGAGACTCTTTAACAATTCCACCCTCGCCTTATCTTTCAGATTATGGATTGATAAATTATTTACTTTTGGGGCATTTGCATAATCATACAACACAATCCTCATATATTTACATATCTAACACCTAAACATTAATATTTACATTCATAACACTCAAATACTCAACATCACATAAAAAATTCATTTATACTACCATTTTATGCATAGGTTTATAGTACGATATATTATAAATATAAACATCAAACTTTAGGTGTTGGACATGTAAATCTGTAAGAATTATGTGGTAAATATGCAAATTTCTTTCTTCTTTTTTTGTTGTTGCAATATATTTTTACATATTCAAAGGTGCAAAACTAATTAAGCTCACCCGAGACTACGGGTCTGTTTGAGACAGCTGTTGATTATTTATAATCCGCTGATAAGCAGATTATTCTGATAATCTGCAGATTATCAGTATAAGCTGGAATGATGTTTGAAGCAACTTATTTAGAACAGCTTATTGGGAGCTGTTGTTGGATAAATGACCATTCTGCCCCTGTTTGGTTAAGCTGTTTGCAACAGAACTGAAATGAGAACAGAAGTATATAATACAAAAATCAGAAATCATCACATATTAGTTCAAAAGATAACATGCAGTGCTCACACTCTCGTGAGTATTAGAAGAAAAAAAACAATTGTCAGATCCTAAAAAAAAACAACAAAAAAACGTGCATACGAAAATAAACTTATAGTGTATGAAATGAAGACGACTTTGTGGATCAACTGTCATAGATAGCATCTGCAATTTACTCCCTCAAAGCAGTCATCTCAGCCATACCCTCAGCGTCATGAACCCCAAATTTTTTAGAGTCAATCTCATCCTTCATGGACTGAAGGCCCAACCACAAATGCTGATGGTTCTTCAAAGACATTCATTTCATTGTTATCGGCCATACTAAAGTCCGTATCCGAACGTGAAGGATGTCGTTAGATGAAGTTATTAAGTGTCATTGTTATGCACCTGCTTTTGAAATGGATACGACAACATATCAAGTGAGATGACCAATTTCTTCTTCCAAATCTCAAATATTATTTCAATTACCCCGCGTAAAGAGGAGTGAGTTTGTTAAACATTTATTTCCTGCCACGGATGGTGCCACTTGCTCGCTCAAATCAAGAATATGGTATCTAGTGTCTGGATATGACTTCAAGTATCCCCTCTGCATAAGATATCTAGCATCAACGAAATAGTATTTCCATGTTATAGAATACATGGTTAATAAAAAATAATACATATAACTAGTATATTTACAAATCAAATCATACTTGGAGACGGGTGAGGAAAACACTGTGATCTATTTCTGTTGCTAGGAGAAAATTTAACTGTAATGTGCAATCCCTTCCTTGCCTCCTATGACAAAAATGAAACACATGTTGAAGTCACATACCACTATGACATTTTGAGTAGTTAAACCACTACGACCAATATATGTCACATTGTCTTGGCTGGGTAGTCGGGCATCGACGTGAGTACCGCTAATTGCACCTATGCAGTTCTGTTTTACAACATTAGAAAAATAGTATTTCAAAAGTAACATAAAGAAACCAATGGTTACCTTGAAATAAGGCATGTAACGGGGATCATTGGCAATTTCCCCTTGAGTACTAGCAAATGATGGATCCTCAAGTTTAACGATTTGAGTTGCCAAGCTAACAAGTGTCTGTATGTCTTTAGAGAAATAACGGCTTATTGTTTCCGTTGAATGTTGAAATCTCTCCATAACACCTCTAATAGATTCATTCTGTGACATAATGCATATTGTTATAGCCAACACCTCCCTTTTCGTCGTTCTAGAAGAACCTTGGAGGTCGTGATTCAAAGATAACTCGTTCAGGAGATCCATAAAAATATGTACACTCATTTGAAATATGTTGCTGAACCTTATTGGATGTCCAGAAAGCATTTCACCTACCCATTTATCCCCAATAAAACTGGACGTCATACGGGGTGTACGAACACTGCTAGATCTGTAATACTCCAACAACAATATTGCAATAGCTGCAGCCCATGCCATTCTTATATGCCGTTCCTACAGTTGATCCATCCTAAATTCAAAAGATGTCAGTTTTTTTAGCAATTATTAATACATAGTAGGATCGAGAAATAAGCAAGGAAAATATGCAGCACTTAAAATGAAAAGGTATACTAAAAAAAGATATTAAAAAGATACAAAGAGCAACATGAAGTGCACTAAAAAAAGATCCATACAAAGAGCAACATATTAAAATTACCCATTTAGATGTCCATAACATAAAAAAAGATACAAATAACAACAAATAAAAACAAATTCATTCCTCAACCAAAACATGCAAATATTCGACGCGCAATTCTGGCTGCAGCGCCATGAATATTTGTCTACGGGTTAGATCCTCAAGTTTCTTGACACACTTTTCATGAAAACGAAGGTCTACAACTACTTCAGGTATAAAAGCTGAAGTTCTTAGACATTCAAAGATGGTGCTGTCAGAGGGACAGGAGCAGGTGATGGAGCACCAAAAGCTTCTATGAGTCGATCAAATGAGGTTTTCACAAAGGTGTCCTTTTCTTTATTTTTCCTACTAAGTCTGGGCCTCTTTGAAGGTGAACTGGACTCCCCCATCTCCCTCTGGTTACTATGCACTTCTCCATGAGCTGTCAACGACTTAGATGGGAAGTCATCTTGTATGCCTGCAAAACCCATCTCACTAGGGTTGAATGCAAATTTTCTCTGTCGCTACAACCTCTTTAAACATTATATCGAGTTTTTCTTCAAAGTCCGGGTCAATTCCGCACTGCTTATATTTTTTTGTTGATGACATTGCCTGTGACATTGAAATGGAGGAGGGGGTTAAGTGAGTTTATTTGAGAAAAAATAAGTAATGTAAATCAAAATAAAAGTATAATAGTGGGTTTATTACCTCCAATTTCTCAACCTACCATTCCTTTGGGGCATCAATTGTCCGCTTAATGGGATCCTAACCCAAACCGGTACATCCATGTTTGAGCTCCTTCCAAATTTCTCATTCTTTCTTCAATTGATCTCATTTATTTTTGAATTTTAGCCTGTCATATTCCCTGCCAGTCAATTATTTAAATCTCTTCGTAATATTTTGCCAACCTTCCTTGTTACGTTGTTGGCCTATTTCCTAGTTCTATTTCCTTAATACATAAATCGTAAAAAAATATTTGTTACTTCTTTATCCTACATAGCAGATGGACCCCATTCATTCGCCTTAGACATATTGGCATTATAAGGAACTTAAATTTTGTAAGTCAACAAAAAATTTATAAGTACTAAATAAATATTGTAAGTCAACAAAAAATTTATAAATATAAAGCAAAATTTCTCAGCAAACAAACTATAGGAGAAAGTTGTACTAAATTATGAGATAAAGAAACAAATCAAATTCAGTTTGAGTACAACAAATTAGAAAATAAAATTGCTCAGCCCGTCGAATGCTCCCCCTGGTTTAGCCTCCTAAAAATTCTTTTGAAAGCAACTAATATAAAATCTTGTATAGCACAATATCATGTTTAAAAGGTTATCTAAAGCTGTTATCCTTTTGATTTTAGTAATTTATATTGGTTAATCAGTCGAGTGATAATATATGAAGGAAAATGACATAAAAGTAACAAAAAAAGTACTTTGCCTTTAAACTTTAATCAATAAATAGCATTAGTACCAGCAAAATTTTATGTCATTGTATTGAAAAGAAAAGTAGAAGTAAATGTAAGTGTTTACTTATTAGTTGTGCTCCTATATATTGTTCCAAATTTAAATTAAATATTCACCATGCAAATGCACGAGACGTTGGCAGTTCTATTGGAAGAAAATGTAAGTGTTTACTTATTAGTTTGATTTACAGCCATCATGAAAAAACAAAAATAAAGGCTTTGAAGGGGATTACATGACACACAATTCTTATAGTATTTACATATCTCACACCTAAACTTTCATATTTGTATAAAACAATTTACACAATTCCTAACAGAAAATCCTAAACTTTCTATCACAATTTATGCATAGGTTTAAAACACAAAATATGTAAATATGAAAGTTTAGGTGTGAGATATGTAAATACTTAAGAAGTGTGTGCTAGAAATCCACATCCTTACTTTCCTATAATCTTATACCTTTCTCGTTAAATAGCATTCAAAGCCTTTAGGATTTTCTGCTGATAATAGGAATGGTAAAATAATAATTAGAAGTTGAAAATTACCTTAACAAAAACACAGAAAAAATCATTAATGAAACCCATCAACAATAATATAGAAATGTAAAAACAATAATCTCCTTGCCATGCAAAACATACAACCTATCCAACCTAACAGCAGCTCTCCAAGCCAATGACTTCGTCATAGAAGGTAAGCAATTTCTGCCTAGCAAATTGGCTACAAGTCAGTATTCAATTCTAATGAAATTAGCCCAAACGTTTATGTATTTTACAACAAGAAAGTAATAGATATTGTAATGTACTTTTCTCATAGATGTAACTCTCAAGCCACAGATTTAAGCTAGGATATACCCAAAAATCATCCATTCACTTCATATATCACATCAAAAGTTAAAAAAAATATATTGCTTGCATCTCCACCTCCCAAAAAAACCGACAGAAAAAAGAAACTTTCTAAGGATCGCAGAAGAAAGCATACCTTACGAATCGGAAAGGAAAATCAAATTGCTAGGGCTCGCGAGAAGGAAGGGGAGGGATATCGGAGCAAAATTGAATTTCTAGGGCTCACCGATCTACAGTTCTCCAGCTAGAAAGGGCGAGGCGAGGGTGCGATTCCTGGAAAGGGCGAGGCTGCGATTCTGCTAGAAAGGGCGAGGCAAGGGAGGTGAGGCGATTCTCTGGAAAGGGCGAAAGCGAGGGATCGAGGGCACCACAGGTATTCTTTCCTAATCGCAAAAATTATACGCGGGATGCAGGGGATGGACGGCTTGCGAAGCGAGGAAGGAAATGACGATATTAGAAAGCCGCGGTACCAAAAATTTCCACCTGAACGAGACATTCAAAGAAGTAGGCGGCGTTTTCAGAACGCCACCGCACCCTATAAGTTGCCCCAAACAGGCACTACATCAAATATCTTCTTGCAACGTACCGAGCCTAACACTGGAACGAGTCATGGATAAATGGAAGTGAATGATAAATTTTCTTATATGACGGAGGAGAGCGCTGACTCATTGATGCGAAGTATTGTGCTGACTCGTACATGGTGGCACAGACCTGAGGAAATTGTGCGCCTCATGAAGAAGAAGATGAGAGCTCATAAACACAACTGAAATATATCGAGTAAGCTTCTGTCCTTTTTCTCCTATTAAGTTGGCGATTTCTTATTTTCTTTCACTGTAAGTTTAAATTTTTAACTCCATGAATGAATTTTATGTTTATTCTTTGTACTTATTCAAGTGTCTTTGAGAATATTTGAAGCCTGTGTAGAATAACTCGTTATTTTTTGCTTTTAAAAAAGTTCCCTATTTTATCTATAGGTGTATAATGTTGTGGTTATATGTTGGGCGGTTTGGTAACTGTATTTTGTGAAAGATGAAGTGAATTTTACTTAGCCAGAATGATTTCATTATTAATTTGGCTTGGACGGATTTATTAGTCATTTATTTTACAAGTATTTTTCATTAAAGGCCTGTGTTTTCGGTTTTTTTGCATGAAATTGGGTTAGATGTTGTCATCAAATTTTTATTTGGACAAGTCTCAAAGCTGTTGATTTATTTTTTAGATTAATATTAAATATATAAATTCATTTTAAATTATATTGCATTAATCTCGAAAAAAATTTAATGATTTTGAGATTTATTTTGACTAAAAGATGGGACATTTACGTGCATACCACCGAATTCATATGTAATGACATCTAACACCTAAATTTTACATTTTTACATTCATATCACCAAATCCTTTGTCTCGCATAAAAAATATTACTATATTAAATTTTAAAAGTGAAATTAATTGCATAAGATTTGAGTGGTATTTATGTAAATCTTTCAAAAATGATCTGACTTGAAATTTTCTCGTTTTTTTTTTTAATTTATTGTTTGCATGATTTAAAGTTATGATAGGTTAGATTGATTTAAAACAATGCAGCTGAAGAACTGAACCAAACAGGGTCTTATTTGTATACATGTTTTCAATCTATTTATAAACTGCTCGTCATTCTAGGTGTTGGTTTCTTCTTTAAGTATGCAATACGCCTGAATATCTGGAGATTGTATCCTAAATAGGTGCGCCATAAATATTCATTTATTATTTCTTTTTATATGCATATTTATTAAGCTTTAATCTATGTCGAAAGAGTCATTTGAAATTTACGAGATATAGTTATTGAATCAACTGTGTGTATCGACTTAAAACACTAATTGTCCCCCTTCAAGCCGCAATGAAGCGGAGTTTGGTGGGGTATTTCTCTTTTATAAAACGCCGTGTTATTTTTATAGCGTTGCCCTAACCGTCCCGCGGAGCTCTTGCATCCTCTGTCCCGACCATCCTGCATTTGCATGTCTTTTTTTTCTTCTAATTCTGGACGCTTGCTTCTTCCTTTGATATCCCCTTTCTCTATCTTTTCTTGGAGGTTTTATGAGAGTTATCCGCATTAGTTTGCAACAATGTTTTGAGATTATTTGGTTTCTTGTTTTTTCCATATGTCATTTGATGGCTATTGATGCTTCAGTTTTTTATGTTTCTGTTGGTATTTTGTGTTGGTTTTGTTTGATATTTGAGGGAGAATTTGAGAAGCAGAAGATGCCTCATAGGGTTCGATTTTGACTGCATTTTTGAATCCTTTTGTTATTGCTATGATGGGTGTTGGATTTGCTTTTGCGGTGTTGTTTTTGTGGTGAAAATTGCATCTGTGAATGGTGTTATTGTGTTGAGTGTGATGATGGTGACTTGGATGATGAGGATGGTAGAGGTAACAGAGCTAAGAGGGGAGAAGATCCTCCTAGTGATGATGGAAGTTGTGTCGAAGTGGTCGGAGGGGTTGGGGATGGTAGTGATGGAGTCGGTGGTGGTGGCGATGGTGGGGATGATGGTTGTGCTGATGAGTTGATCATAAGGGATGGATGATGGTGATGGGTTAGATGGTCTGTTATTTAAAGCTGAGGAGTTTTGTAATGGTGGAGCAGTCATAGGGACAGAGGCAATTGTGGCTATTGAGTTAATATGATAGCTCAATCATAAGCTTCAATGTTAGTTTGATGTTGAATGATGCAACTTAAGATGAGAAGTACAATGAAATACATAAAAAAAAAGAATCATATAGGTTCTTCAACTTTTAAAATTTCACAAAAAAAAGCATCAAAGTCATTATCCTTTAAACTTTGTGCATGATGCTTCTGTAGTTCCTAAATCTAATGATTTTTATCAAGATTGTGCAGTTTTGACAAATGATTCTTTAGCAGTCATGGACTTTTTTGCTTTAGCAAGAATGAATGATCTTTTGTCTTGCTGTTAAAATGATATTATATGCTTATTTCTCTTTGTTTGATCGAGTATTACTGGTAGATTGTCTTGCTTATTATCAATCAATCAGAAGCTTATCTCCTATGCATTTTAATAATAAGAGTTTTCTCTTCAAGAACTATGGGACTAGTACTACTTGTTGTTTTTTTCTTTTTTTATTGTTAAATTGGGATTTTGTGTTTCTAGAAACACTTTGAAGCATTTACAGTTTTTTTCAAACATTTCTGAATATATTTCTAGTTTGATTCACAATTCTCTTAAAGGAAGGTGTGGTGGTGTGTGTGGTGTGGATGTGCTATTGTGGTTGGTTGGGTGTGTGTAGGGTTTAGGGAGGTGTGGCGGTGTGTGTAGTGGTGTATGTGGTGGGGATGTGCTATTGTGATTGGTTGTTTGTGTGGATGGTTTAGGGAGTTGTGGTGGTGCGTGTGGTGTGAATGCACTATTGTGGTTGATTGGTTGTGTGGAGGGTTTATAGAGGTGTGGTATTATGTATGGTGTGGATGTGCTATTGTGGTTGGTTATATTTGGAGGGTTTAGGGAGGTGTGGATTTGCTATTGTGCTGTGTGATGGAGTGTGGAGGGTTTAGGGAGGGGTGGTGGTGTGTGTGGTGTGGATGTGCTATTTTGGTGTGTGGTGGCGTGTAGTGTGTGTGGTGTGGATGTGCTATTTTGGTGTGTGGTGGCGTGTAGTGTGTGTGGTGTTTGCATGTGTATATATTGTTGCATTTTTATTTATGTAACTTCATTTTTTTCATCATAGTAATAAAATAATTAATACCAAAGATGCTGGTATACCCCCAATGTGGGGCAAAAAAAATAAAATAATATTTTATAACCTTTGCTTCAAAGAGATTGATCCGGGAAATAGACCTACAACCTATTTTAATAAGGGCAACAAAATATTATAAGAAAATTCAAGTAAAGTATAGATAGATAATGCGATAGGATGCAATTAAAAAACAAGTGAGATCAGCTCAAGAAAGATTGAAAATTTTGGAAGAAATTTAATAAGAATCAATAGGCCTAGAGTGAGATTCGATGAAGCGAACCATTGATGTTTCCGAGTAGTGGGTAGAAAGACTTGAGTTAAGCATTTTTGACATGTCTCCTATTTTGGTCAATTTTATTTTTAAATTGAAATATATGTTATGAATTTATAGGTGGTGCCCGCTGCAAAAGAAATTTAAAATCAACGGACTCGATCCTAAGGTGGAAGAGAAGTCAGATCAAATGTTTGGATTTGGTCGCTATGAGAAACAATGCATGTGCGTCTAGTAAGACAGGGTTTGGTGGCACTCCCAATAACTTGGGAATCAACCAATTGGATGATTCCACCAAAGTCCCCAGCCTAGACCTCCATGAACTTGAGTCCACCTACCTTTCTAAGCGTCCACAGGTTGAGAATAAAAAGAAAGTTTGAGCTGCTTTCCTTAGAAGCCAAATATCACAACTAGTGGCTTCGTGCAGCGGAAAACCAAACATCTCAAGCAAATTATGTTGGCCAGGTTCTGCAAATTCTGAATGCAATTAGGAAAATTTTTTAGGGTTTACCGTTGTACTTATTTGCGATAGAGTTGCTTGCAGATCCGACCTGTTGACATTTTTTCGTCAGATGCCAGATGACCGTAGGGTGGCGTACATAAGACATTTTTATAATCACAAGAGCATTTGAGAGACTTTTTTTTTATTTACTATTACTTGGGATATTTATATTTCTGTATCGTTTTTCATTTTGCTATGGATGTTTCAATTGCTTGGGACATGTCTTATTTAGTGAGGCTTATATGTTTATTATGTGCATGTAACCTTATATAATTGTAGTTAATTCATTGATGTTTCTATGTTAGCCAGTACGATACTGATCTGCATGGATGCAACCCAGGAAAGGAACAGAAGAAGAGTTGAAGCTATAATATGCTTGATGTGCGAATATTATAACTCGTATATAGGTCGCTCCCCTTGCATGACATCGACCTATGTTGGGGACAAATGGGTTAGGCATTTGCTTGCGAGCCATCTAATGAGATGTAGCAATATTTTCCATATGACACAAGCGATATTCAACGATTTGTTGGAGGAGCTACACAAAAATCATGGAATTCATGGCTCTTCCAGGACGACTTCGCGAGAAGTGTTGGCGATAACCACCTATATGTTATTGGTTATCGCCAAAAAAATGAGTAATTGTGTGATTCCAACACTCCTTCGAAACAATTTGCAGATATTTCTCATTGGGGCTGAAGATATTTATGTGTTTTTCTTCACAAGTCATAAAACCAACAGACCCTACGTTCGAATGGACCCCCACAGAGATTTCATGCGATGTAAGGTACATGTTCTTTAAGGTAATGTCTTAAATTTTTTACATTCAATTTTCAAATAAACAACATTATTACGTAAGCAATCATTATCTTTCCATAATTGTATTGGAGCAATCGATAAAACACAAGTTGATACACATGTTCCAAATAATGAGAAGATCACATTCATCGGCCTTTGCGGGTTCCCGATGCAGATTGTCATGGTTGTATTCAACTTCAACATGTGCTTCACTTTTGTCATTGCCAGTTGGGAGGATAGTGAACAAAATAATAGAAATTTTAAAGCTACAACACAGAATGACAAATACAACTTCCCACATCCTCCCATAGGTACGCTTGAAACTTAGCTGCTCTCGTAATTCAATTTTCCCTCAATACTAATCATGCAATACATATTAGGTAAATACTACTTGGTTGAGACTGGATATCCATTGCAGCGAGGGTATCTAAAGTCATATTTTGAGACAAGATACCACATACCTGACTTTGAGCGAGCAATCAATGTAACACAAGGCAGAAAAACAATATTTAATAAAAGTCATTCCTCACATTGTGTCATTGAGAGGGTCTTTGGTGTTTGGAATAAAAAATAGGTTATACTCTGAGATATGTCATTTTAACCATTTCCTAAACATGTACAGATTGTGATTGCCATAATGGATCTTCACAATTTCATTTGGTGGCATCCTTCTTGCAATGATATCGACTTCCGTAGAGCGAACAAGGATCATAAGCATGCACCTGCCGAGGCATTTGAGTAACATCTTGGACATTTTTTATCATAGCTTGAGAATGATGCTTCCACCAACTGAATTAAAGACGACGAAGGTGCAAGCGAGATAACATAGTTGAGGGAATAAATTAGAGATACCATAGTAGGAGGGTGATTGGAGTAACTATTATTATATTATTTGTACTTTATTCAATATTATTTGTATTTTATTTAGTTTCTTTTTATTTCCTTCTTTATTTGATATTGATTATTTGGGCATTTTACCCTATTTGTAAGTGTTTTTCTTCCATTTGCATTTCATTTGTTTTTCTTTTGGTATGTTTGAGAGGTCCGTGATGAGACGTTAGACCTGATGGGTTCTTTTGGATTGACTATTTGTCGATATTAGTTGGTGTCACATGTGAAATCCTATTGAAGGTAACCAAATTTCTCTCTTTTTTTTTTGGTAATACGGTTTTTGAGGTTTATTTGGATGACCTATTTTGGTGATATGCATATGTGACACACACGAGCTTGACATTACATGGGTTAAAGACAATTGAGAGCCCCTTTTTTACAAGGTCTGTTTTCTTTTTGTAGTGACAAATGCGTTGGTTGGTATATTGAGTTCTTTGAGACCTCACACCTGCACAAAATCGCAATTAATTATTGCTTTTATCAATTTCTACTTATGTTTTGACTAATGGAATGTCTTTTAAACTATTCAGGAAAGATGAGATCTAGGATTTGTGTGACCTCCTGAAGATTGTTGTGCCATTGTGGACTTCAAACTTTCCTGCTGACATCGCATCAGCCACATAACTATGAGAGACGGTTCTATAGGTGGCCGTAGATAATCAAGAAGTGTGATTTCTTTCAATGGCACACAGTCTGACGGATTCCACCACCGAGAGTGATTGGGAATGGATAGTATCATTAGAGGATGACGCAACCTGTGACATATTTTGTCTGTATTTTAAAAATAATATTATCATATTATTAAATGTTATTTTAATAATTTTTTTAGTACTTATGTTACTCACTGTTAACTGAGGTGTATATCTTATTTTCTTATACTATTATGAAATAGATTTTTGCTTCTGAAGTATCAAATATATTACTATGACATTTCTATTACAAGCAACATTACTGCATAGAGGCAGAATGATCATTTATCTAAAAACAACTGCCGCAAAATTATTTTCAAACTGTAAAAAACAAATATCGAGCTGGGTTATCTGCGACAGCTTCTACGCTACGGTTTTTTGAAAAGCTACAACTACCCCAAACAGACCCTAAATCTCATATTTACCTACTCGAGGATTGGGTTGGAAATTATTTGCCTTAATATAAGATTTTTAGTTTTGATATTAGGAAGATTTACATACATGCATTTTGAACTTAAAAGTGTCCGTGGAATCAAGCCTAAGGAATAGAACATGAGGTTGAAAGAGGATAGGAAGCAAAGAGCAAGTGAACCTTAAAAAATAAAGTATCTAACTTTCATCTCATGAAATGGTCTCATATAGTTATACGAGATACCTCAAGTACTTGATTACAATTATGTCCCACTCCTACACAGAGACATAATGGTATCGTGGACATTTGTACAATACATAAATAATTAAAAATATATTAATAAATAGTTTGCTGGCCAATTGTGCTGATTTCTGATCGTAGGTTTGTAGTCATTCGCTTGATGACAACTAGGTGAGTCACATGAGGACGACACAAAGGCCTCCAGACTAAATTCACCCGTGAGCTGCATCGTCATACGATTCATCTCTTTAGTTTGTCTGGCGGTGAGCCATCCTTTGTTCGTCTTGTTGTAGAGTTGTTCTTCATTCGTCTTATCATTGAGATATCTTTCATTCGATCGGATGTAAATTGATTCTTCGTTCATCCATGTGTGTTAGTCGACATATAAACCTATGGAAACAACTTATTATGACCTTTGAAGTCCCTTGTTCTTCGGCTCAACATCAATATGTGACATTCGAGAAAACTAATCAACATTTGACTGATCTCTTGTGTGACATGACCGTGAGTCCTACTTATCATATATGTACATTTTTTCCTTGAGATTTGTGATGTCGAGATACTTCCATACATATTTAATTCCATAATTTTCTTATTTTTTGAAAGTGTTAGCTGCGATATAAATAGAAAAATTAAATGCAACACTAAATTCCACATTAAATTATGTTATATTGTAATCAATATATATTAATCAAACTCTTTGGTTTTTCATCTGATGTCATCCTATAAATAGGTTGTTACTGATGACCCTTGCTCCAACACTTTTCCATTGTCCAAACCTTTGATCATCCTTGGTAGAGGGCTCTCTGATGGCATGTGGTAAAAAAGGTTCAATCTGTCGATCCATCTAATGACATCCTAACGAAGGCATTGGGACTTCAGGCTGGTAATATCCGTCATCCAAGCATTCTCACAAAACATCGTCATCCTAAGTGTGGATCGGTCATTGCCCAAGCAACATATGCCGAGGGCAGTAGTTCTGCCATGAAGAAGTGAGTGAAGCAATTGACCTTCAAGAAGGGACCTTTGAGTGCATGTGAGGATGATGATAAGAATAAGTTATCTGACGATGTTCTCCTAGTTTGTCGAAATTCGAAAAAAGGTCCACCAAGCACTTTCTCTACTGGAGCATCAGTTCAGTCCATTGGTCAAGTTGGCAAAGATGCTTGGCGAACCTCTGAAGGTGTACCCCTAGGGGATATGGGTGCAACTGGTCTTTCTTAGATCAGAGGGATAAGGGCTGCGAATGCTCTTATGTTTGGTGAGAGTTTCTCATCTTTACTCTGGTCTAAGCTGGATCAACTCCTTGGTATGATGGGTTTGATTACATGATTTATTGGATTGTAGTGACTACGCTTTATTTAATTTGATTCTTTTTTACTATGCAGTTAATCCGATTCGTGCCTCCAATTGACTAAAGATTGTTGAAGGTCGAGCCCCAATTCTTAGGAAGACTATGGAGAATCAATCAACGATTAATGAGAGAGAGTTGAGTGACTTCGTGGTTCGCCACATGGACTAGATGATAAATTTCTTTGTTCACGAAGCCGAAGCTCAAAAGGTGCCTGAGCAGCACAACTGGAAGCCAACATAAAGGATTTGAAGGTGTAGCCTGATGCTTTCTCCGAGAAGCTGTCAATCGGGCTTCTCAATTACCTAATTGAGATAGCGAACTATCGAATCAAAACTGGTACTGTTCAAATAGATGTTGTGAATCCGCAAAAGGACCTGGTTGATTTGAGGAAGGCTTGCTCAGTCTCACGATTCCAAGCCGAAGTTAATAATGTTGATAGATTTATGTTAGGTGGTAGAGTCTTGTATATGGAACTATTGAGGCAAGAGTTGTTTTTGCTACAGGTGGACAATGAGTCGGTTGTAAAATTTTTCTTATCTGAAAAAATATATATTTATGTTTGTTGGATTTTCATTTTCTTATTTATGTAAATATTTTTGTTATTCTTTTTTTTTGTGATGTGATGTGAGATTTGTGTTTCTGAGGTGAGGGCGTCAGCGCTTTAATTTTTCTTTTAGCTTTATAAATAAGGTTGGAGTTCCTTCATAACGCCACTTTTTCTTTCTTTAGTATTTTGTTGTCACCTTCCATTTCCTCCTGTTGAGTGTTTGCATGGCTTTCAAATACTCGCCCCAAACATTTCTGATAGTGCCATCATCAGAGCACTCAGTCTTGTCCTCTGAAGAATTTTCAAGGCTCTATAAGAGATGTTTATAAGGGTGACATTGCGCTAAAGGCTCCATGTTTGAATGATAGGGTGGCTGATGATTATGGAGAGCAACTATTTTTGTATCGTGACCATTTTATTTAGTGTTTTCAGCTTCCTCTCTCTAGCGAGCTTTGAGCTATTGTTAGTCACTCGGTGTTACCCTGACCTAGCTCAAGTTGACCTGCATAGAGTCACTAATGACTTTCATTATTTAGTAACCCACGATGGAGATTCTTGGTCACAAGGGCTTTTTTATCATGTGTTTTCCTTCAGGGTTGTCCCAGACAGTTACATGAACTCTACTTCGAATAGAAAGATCTGCTTGATCATTCTTGAGAACAAAGTCAAGAACTGGGAGCACAATTTTCCCTTGGTTTCATAGAAGTGTTGGGGGATTCACACTCGTCCATCTTGTGAGCCGTAAAAGTGCTCGAAGATTCCTCCCTAGATGTGAGGTTTGGCGTTGTCAGTCGAGGGAAGGAATTTTTCTATTATTTAATATAACTACGAGGGAATATAAAACAAGGTTTTGAATTCAGGCAAGTACGGTCAGATTGCTTGGAAGTTATGGGTTGCATTTGATGCTGAAGAGTCAAAGTGGCAGATCAACAAAGCAGCAAAGGCTTTTATGAAAGAGCTGAGGGGGAAGAAATCAGTGAAATAAGGAGAAAAGGAAACTTTGAGGAAGACCCTATGTTCATACATTCTTATTTCTACTATGGAAACAACTTTTGTTATTCAATATATATCAACAGGCAAGTTAACTTTACTGGAACAAAAAACTTACATTCCAACAGATGTCGTAAGTGGTGGCAATGCTCAGACTTCTTCTGTCCTGAGATCTATGTTAATTCTTCTACGTAGGAAGAGTTGATTAGGGCTCATTAGGGTTCTTGTTCGGACGAATCTGGCTTCATTGACCTTGTAAAAGGGGAAGAGCTTGCAGACTCTCCAAATCTGGAGGCCGACAAAGAACATGGTCCCGACCAGATATTGACCTGGAGAAGGGAAGTTTTGGGGCTTAACCGAACATATAGACTATGAGCATAAGGACTGTGTCTGATCGTGGTAATGTGGGCCTTAGCATCAAGCCCAAAAGTAGTTCTCCGCCCCTCAAGGAGCCTCGTATAATGAAGGTGAAGGATTTGTTGAGTGGCGCTGACTCATCTTTAACTTCGTTCCTCTAAGGTAACAATGATTGAACTTGATGTAGGATGAAGAGCCCAAGGCGTTTTTCTTGAGAGACTCTCGCTTCACTCTTATTAACATGCAGCAGGACTGGTTTGATCATGCTTTAAGGGTAGAGTCCCATGCCACAGAGCTTGCAGACACATTATGATCGGCGGGCTTTAAAGATAAGCTAGATAGCCTCAACCCTTTGGAACTATGCCGCCTAGTCTATGGGTATCAGCTGCTGGGGAGTGCATCATCTTACTACTTGTCCAACTTATATCTTGACACTACAATTGAAGCCGCTCGGGTAAAAAAAAAATAAAAGTTGTGAAGGCTTGTCTTAGGAAAAATTTGTGGAGAGCAGACAAGGCCAAGACTCACCTTGCTGAAGTTGAAGAAAGTTTGGCAGGGCCTTCAGAATGGCTCTCGATCGTGCTCAAGGAGAATAATGAGCTATCCATAAAGGTTGCTTCGTCAGCTTTATCTAAGGCACTTTTAGAATAGCGGGTGAATCAATTCTGGTGTGAGACCGAGTTCACCATCAACTAGTTCGTGGACTAGGGATGGTTAATGTGAAGTAGATGACGACACTTTGAGGTGTCTGCATTTTTCTATGGTAGGTTCATAAGTTGAGATCTACGAGTTCGACAATTAAAATTCTCAGGGGGGCTCATTTTGAGTGGTTCCTGCTGCACTGGAGGTCTTTCGCTATGGTGGTCAATCGTTGGTTAGGGTATCGAAATAGTCTATCTTGGTTGTTTCTCTTAGTGCTCCTCTTATTTTCATTATGTGGCTAGTGGTTTTCATAGCAAGTGCGAGTGGGAGGGTGATGATCACCTTTATCTCTCCAATTGTCTTCTGTCAATGGTATCTTCTATGGTTGAGCATCGACGACTGCTTTCTAGGCTTATTCTCGATCGTTAAGGGCATACTCCTCCGTAGCGATATGGTGGTTTGTTATTTTTAGTAGCTTGACCATTGATTTTGGTTTGCATAGGCGTAGAACATACTTGAAATGTTCGTTTTTTATAACTTGTGTTAGAGCGGTTTGCGCGATCAGAGGATCTAGCTTCTATTTCTCCAATATTTCCCGTTGAATCTAATAATGTAGGAGCGAAGGGTCTCTCCTTCTTTTTTCTTGATTTGTAAGAGAGCTTGGAACTTCATTCATGACTTTTGCCTCTAACAAAGTAGGTTAGGAATAACCTTTTGAATTTGAAGAAAGAGGAAATAACTTTTGTAGGGCAAGCATTGAATAGCAGGAGGACTGACTCCCTGAACGCGGTAAGGAACAAGCGACACTTGAATGTGTCAGTGATTTTTAATATAGCGACCACCGACCTGAAAGTGGCTACATGATTAGCTAGGCTGGTGAGAGCCTTATACAAATCAAGCTTAGGGGTTTCACACTTCTCTGGGTTCGGTTTTAGAAATTTGTTGAGAAGAGGCATTTTCAGCATGACAAATGAATGTGGTTCGCATTTTGCATTGTCCTTTCATGGGGGTTGATCCAACACTATATGGTAATAGAAATCTTCATCCCTTTCTTCTACTAGTTGAGAATTTTGACTGTTGGGTACTGGTTCATTTCACCTATTATTGGTTGTTGGTCCATGATCAATCCCTTGGAAGCTATATTATTAGGGGTTCTGACTCTGTCGATTTTAGCTTCCTCCAGCTAGAGCTTTTTGAAAAGCACCAACCATATGCTCTCTCATATCTATCATCAATTGTTCTTTCATCTCCATTAACTGCTGACCCACAATCTCTCTTGTGTTATTCACATCCATTGCATGGCTCTACGCTACTTGAAATGTTGTTTTGTTATGACGTTGTGCTCTTCTTCTTGTGAGTGGCAAGATTCCACACTCACCACACATTTTAGGATATTAAACCTATAAGTGTTCGCAGAATCAAATCCAAGGAATAGAGAGTGAGGTCGGAAGAGGATAAGAAGCAAAGAGGAAATGAATAATAGAAAATAAAGCATCTAACCTTTTTATCATGAAATGGTCTCCTCTTTATAGGTATAGGGGATGTCTGGAGTAAGTACATAATTACGTTTAAGTCCCTTGCCTACACAAAGAGGCTTAGGGAGATCAAGGTCATTTGTACAATATAGAAACAATTAAAAATATATTAATAAAGAGTTTGCTAAACAATTATGATGATTTTTGATTGTCTGTTCGTGGTCATTCACTTGATGCTAGCGAGCCGAGTCATGTGAGAATGACACAAAGCCCTCTGGACTAAATTAACTTGTGGGCCGCTTTGCCATACAATCCATCTCTTTAGTTTGTATGGCGATGAGCCATCCTTCGTTCATCTCACTATAGTTGGTCTTCGTTTGGCCTGTCATAGAGTTGTCTTTCGTTCAGCAGGATGTGAATTGATTCTTCTTTCATCTACATGTGTCAATCAACATATCAATAGATGGCAACTTGTTAGGACCTTTGAAGTCCCTTGTTTCCAGGCTCAGTATCACTATGTGACTTTCAAGAGAACTAATTAACATTTGATAGACTCTTGTGTGACTTGACTGTGGGTCCTACTTTATCATGTATCTTCATTTTCCCTCGAGATTCGTTTTTGCAAACATTACTACTGCATGATGCATATTCATTTTTTTAAGACTAAAATTGTGGTATTTTTGGTATGTTATGAAAAATATATTTGGTATAAATGTAAAAAATAAATTTTAGGTGTTAGATGTGAAATAATTTTGGAATTCGATGTTATGCAAGTAAATGGCCCTTAATATTATTTATAAAGTAAATTAAAAAAAAATTAGATTTTTCTTGATATTTTGTCTTATAATGTTTTTTTTTTAATTCAAAATCATAATATCTATTTATGTATGCGTATAGAGTATGATGTGCTACTCTGATCTTAATTTAATTTATTAGGTGTTTACTTTTTAGAAGCACGAGCATTCATTACGAAAAATTTTAGGTTTGATGGTGCAATTTAGGGTTAAATTTTTTGTCCGGACTCCTGACATAGCTCTATGTGCGGATTCTATTAATATGTCACCACGTGTGCTACATCGCGGAGGTTAATTTTGGGTTATTGAAGTGGACCCACAAATGTTATTTTGGGGTTATTGAAGAGAAACTCATAAATCAGAATCCAATAATCTCAAAATAACACCGCGGATGTTATTTCAGTGTTATTTTGAGGTTATTGAAATGTAATATGAGTTTCTTTTCAATAATCTCCGCGGTGTTATTTCGGGGTTATTGAAGTGAAATGTATGAGTTTCTCTTTAATAACCTTGAAATAACCTATGCGGTTCATTGTTATTGAAGTGGAATATATGAGTCTCTCTTCAATAACCCCGAAATAACCTCTGTGGTGTTATTTCAGAGTTATTGTAGTGGAATATATGAGTTTCTTTTCATTATCCTCGACATAACCCTGAAATAACATCCGCGATTCTACTTCAATAATTCTGAATAACCTCAAAATAATCTAAATAATGTAGCACACGTGACAACATATTATTGGCTTCCACAAGTAGAGATACATCCAGAGTCCAGACAAAAAAATTTTCCACAATCTAAGGGTGTAATTAAGCAAAGCCGACTCGTGAACCGGTTCAAGCGAATCTCAATTAGTGACTGGTGAACTAAGTTGGAGAAGCCAACAAGCTAGCCCAACTCGAGTTGTTAGCCAGTGAGCCGGATAGTTAAAAAAAAACAATTAATGTAAAATATAGTCAAAATTTCAAAAACTATCTAATTATTAAATTTATTTAATAATAATATTTTAAATTATATATTATATGATTTCTTATTATTTATCTCATAATTACTCCTTTTATTTATGATTTTATCATAAAAGTAGTTTGAATTGATATTATTTTATCTTTCATAAAAAACAAGCTCCCTCATGAGCCGACCCAAACTCAAAAGAGTAAGCTCAAGCTTGATTAATTAATTCAATTCAAGCTCAGGTTCAGACCGGCTTTGAGCTCTAGTCAGCTCGTTTACACCCCTAGTGCACTCCTAGCCTTTTGGCATCATCTCAACCAATGATGATTTAATGGTAAAACTTTTTTTTTTTTAATGTCATTCACAAAATTGTTTATATAAAAATTTAAAATGACATTGTTTAGGTTAAAAAAAAATATTTTAAATATCAAATAAGATTTATTAAACTCTTTCTTATTATGATAGATTTTGTTCATTTTCAGTAACAACATTGTATTATNGTACTCCATATACTTCTGCCGTGGGTATTGAATTAAAAATGAACATCCGAAAATTAACAGCTTACCAAACAAATATAAATTAGAAACTTATTTTCCTCCTTGTTTGGTCAACACACATTTTGATGTATATTAGATGTTACTTTCACAGTTGTCGCAAGTTGTCGTTCTTCGAACCCGATGCTAAGCAGAGTTGTTAGGATCCACCAACAGCTCTACATGAAAACATTTAATTTTGTCCTTCGAAGATATTTTTGCATAACTTGTGGCTTTTGTTGTCTCAACCTAAATAAGCACTTTGAAAAATTTAAAACGTTTGTGGATTATAGGTGTCATCATAACATTGAAAAGACTATAATTTTAAAAATTTAATAAGAGATGTCATGAACTGTCTTTGATAAGCTAACATGTGCGGAGCTGCATTGCTCCGAAAATTATTGGAATTAAAATGCTATACTAACCATCTATCCATTTGGCATAAGTCAGTTTCTTTGTGGATAATCTCCCTTTCTTTTTCCTTCAGATGTAGGGGCATAAACGAATCGAAGACGAACGAATAGAGCTCGTCTTTGTATTCGGTCCGTTTGAAATTACGTGTTTTTGAAATAGACTTGTGTTTGAAATTCTTCGTGAAGTTACTGTTTGTGTTCGGTTTGATTTGTTTGAAATATGTTTGAAATGTTTGAAATGTTCAAATTGTTCAAATTGTTCAAATTATTTGAAATTTTACAAATTTGTTTGTATTGATCGAATTGTTCCAAATCTTTCAAAAGTTTAAACCTATATGAAATTAAATCTTAAACCTGTATGAATCACAACACAAATGCAAAATAGCCAACACACAGTTCACAATAAAATCATAATGTCATATCTCATCCATAAAAAAATCAGATCTACAGACAATATGCGAGATTTCACTCCCAAAAACCAGGTTCCACTCAAAGAAACTAAATAAATTTAAAAGAAATATAAGAAAATTTATGCTAAGAGTTGAACCAGAAAATAAATACGAATATATAAAATTTCATATAAGCTAAGAGGCGATCCTGAAGATCAAATCATAATTTTTAGGATTTAATTTTTTTAGATATGATAAATTTTTAGAGTATATAATTATTTTTAAAATATGATAGATTATATATATATATATATATAATTATTTAAATTATTTTATATTTCAAACAATAACGATTCGAACAAAAACGAATGCATCACTGTTTATGTTTGGTTCGTTTAACTAACCGTACAAAAAAATTTGTTCACGTTCGTCTCGTTCACTTATCGAACGAATTGAACACGAACTCATTAACGAACCAAACACGAACTGTTCGCGAATAATGAGTTTTTTTGACAGCTCTAGGTATAACCAGTATTTTCTCAAATAGACCGGAAACTAAGAAATAATTAAAAAAAAGTCAAACTTCAATAACATTACCATATCGATCAATGAAATTACAAAATACACCCCATCTCTCAGAACGTAGCAAGCTCACACCAAACCTTAACCAGCCAGCCGGAGACTTCTCTATCTCAATGATAGTAGTAATAATAATAATGATATTATTATTATTATGATTATTCATAATTCTAAATCTCAGATACAGCTAGGTGGGATTATCAGCCCAGAGCTCTCTCCCTCCGCATTTCTACAGAAAGCCTCGGCCTTGTCCTCTCCATCATAGCTCAGCCTTACATCCCTAAGCTCAATCCCACTGCATGGATTGCTCCGGCTACAGTCGAGAGTGACCGCCACCGCCGTCGCCGACGACCCCCTCACATCGTCGAACACCACCCCACTGATCTTTATCCCCGAGTTCTGCAACCCAAATTAATCATAGATTAGTCATCTAATTATAAGTGATTAATCACATTCATTAAACTATCATACTTACTTGTTTTGGGCAATTTTTATGGTTAGGGCAGTAATTCTGATCAATAATAATTGGGTTCTTTACATTGTTCATTATGGCATGTTGGAAAGTAACCCCTCTCACAAACCCATTATAGGGTTTCGCCCATGTTTTGATCCTCAAACCATTTTCTGTTCCGGTCATGACCACCGAGCTCACAGTCACATTTTGTACGGCGGACCTGCTGGGCGTCTCGCCTAGGCTGCCAATGGATATGCCGTGGCCGGGCCCGCATCTGATATTCTCGATCCAGATGTTGATGGCACCCGTGCCTAAAGAAATGCAATCATCGCCTGTGCCAATGGCTGAGTTTATGATACTTGCTCCGCTCGTCGTGTGAATGTGGATTCCATCGGTGTTAGGGCTATTGAATGGTGCAGTGATTGTGGCTCCTTCTACTCTTATTCCCTGGCTATACATGATCGACATCTGGAACTTTTCACTATTTTTGACAGTTATTCCACTCAAGAACACATTCTTCGATTGATCAATTGTCAATGCCTGAAACATATGAAACATTATTGAAGGTATCAATTTGGGTTTATGAGATGGCTTTGAAGTTGACCTCGAATTATCTTACACGAATACGACCAATTTGAACTATTCATTTTATCAAAAAAATCACAAATTTTAACTTGTTGCCAACACAAATAATAGCTCATTCCTCACCCTTACCAACGAAGGAAAACTTTTCAATTGTGAAGGAGTTGTTTCAACCGCAATATAAACTCGTTTATGCCCGCATAATTTTTGGAGACGATCACACACACATACACATATATATATATATATATATATATTTCTATATGTTTTGGAGATAATCTATATTACCGTAGAGCCTGTGGGGCAGTGGTGGCCGGCGGCCTTACAGGCCCAAAGAGATTGTCCTTGAGCGTCAAACATGCCGCCTGAGATAGTGAGTCCTTCCACGTTCTTGAAAGTTATCCACTCTGGTGCGGTGCAGTAGCCGGAGTTTCTAACAATGTTGCCCTTTATGAGCACCTGGACGTCGCCATTGTTACAAGGACCCTTAAATAAAGCCTGGCTCACCCTGAAGTCTCCCTCCGGCACCACCAAAGTCGCTGGCTTTTTGTCGCCGCAGGCCTCACTCCATGCATCCAAAAAAGCCTGTGCAGAGTCACTATGACCATCCGGCTTTGCGCCAAAGCTCAGCACATTATAAGCCGCCATTGTAGCGGTGAAGAAGGACAAGAAAATAATAAAGGCGGAGGTCAGTTGAAGTGCCATTGTTGTGAGAGAGGCGAGAGAGTGAGAAATGGTGAGATAGTATAACGGTTTCAGGTCTGTTATATAG